>BKZX01025468.1:0-25326 GCA_014362285.1 Fagus crenata | reverse complement strand
GGCTTCATATGGGTTTTCTTTGGGCTTGTGAACAGTGCCGAGATTCCCTTGCAATGGGCCCAGGTGGCTCTTTGGATATTGTTTATGGCATTTTAGTTGGGCCATATATATATGTATTTATTTATTTTTGGGTTGTGGGCTTTTTGGAATAGTGCTAGAGCACTTTAAAATATGCCCAAGTAAATTAATATTGTTTGGGGGTTTAAATGGGTTGGGCTTATTGGGTTAATTTATTAAGCCCAAATATTTTGTTGGGGGCCCAAACAATTATTTAGTCAAAAAATGGGCATGTACATTTAGCCCCCCGAGCCCGTGACTTACCCATGGTGAGTCACGTGCGAGCCAAAAAATAACTGTTCAGTTTTCTTCTTGGCGGGTATTTTTCAAAAAAGAAAGAAAGGTGGTGGCTCATTTTTCTGGGGAAATAGTGGAGGAGTGGGAAGGACATACCTGGTGGTAATGGCCCCTATTTTCAAGGAGCAGCCTGAATTAATGGCTGCCATTCCCCACGTTAATAGCTCAACCACCCAGTTGACTCCTCATTACTCAGCCGTTTCTCATGTTTCCAAGAAGCTAAGGACGAGCTTGACAGAAAAGAAAAGAACCGAAACTCTTCTCCTTCCTTCTCTTCCTCTTTTTCTTCTTCTTCTCTTTCTTGTTCTTGTATTTTCTGTTTGCTGTTGATGGCGTCTTCTTCGAAGAAACCGATGAAGGGACGCGGTGGTAGTTCTGCCGGCAAGGGAGGCGTGAGAACGCCGAGAGATCCAGAAGCCGATGGTAATAGCTCCGAGTCTGTTCTGGGATCGCCGGAGCCTCATGGGGACATATTGGGCCGACCCATTCTAGACCCGTGGTACAGAAGTAGTGAGAGGTTTCCCTCCGTCTCGGCAAGTCTTCAACCACCATCAACAGATTGGGAATGGCTGGTTGTAAGAGAGGATGCCACGGCAGATGTGGCTTGGACTCCAAATTTCCGGGAAATTCGAGACCTTCAGATTCAGAGGAATGAAATGCTCGCTGTACCTCTGGTCTTCGATTTTCAGTGCTCAAGAGCCGTTGAGTGGGCAGATTGGATTGACTCTGAGCTGGCCGATAGGGGGTTCTGTGACTGTTTGGAACGGGCTGGTGTGCTCCGCTCGATTCTCATTTCAAGAGGTTCAAATATGTACCGTGATACTGAAGCACTACGGCAGCTGGTGCGGAGATGGTGCCCATCCACACACACGTTCTTTTTTGCTCATGGTGAGATGACTGTTACATTGGAGGACGTAGAGAACCATTGGCTGCTGCCAATCTTGGGTGATCAGGGCCCAGCAGACTTGATGCTTTCCCCTGAGGAGTTGGAAATCGAATCTGCTCTGGCAGATTATATTGGGAGAAAGAACATTGCTCTGGGGACTCAAGCTGCAAGATTCAAGGCTTGGATGGAGCACTTCAACAGGGAGACCAAACCTCCAATTCGAAGGGCTGCTTTCGTGGCCTACTGGCTCAGCAAATGCGTTTTCGGTGAGCACCCTGCTTATTCTATCAAGCCTTTATATTTTATATTAGCTGTCAAGATTGCTGCGGGGGTTTGCTTTCCCCTTGCTCCTCTGCTGTTGGGGCAGATTTACACTCAGCTAGATTTGTTACACGCTGAGGAGTTAGCTGGGGCATCTTGCCATATTGTTTCCACGGCCTTCAACTCGTCCATAGTGCACACATTCCTCTGGGAGCATGCCTTGGAGTATATAAGGAAGGGTAGAAAACCTTATGAAGGTCGAAACAAGTTTGCATCGATGCCGGATGAAGTTGTAGCCAATGTTGGGGATTTCCAAGGTGATGTGCCTGCTGTGTATCGCTGGGTAGGCAGCAAGTTTTATGATCACAGTCTGATTCCTTCCTTGGATAATGAGAGTAAAGTCTGCTGGAGGCCGTATGGAGTATCCCATCGCGGGTTTATGTACGAGTCAGTGATGTCCGGATTCTCCAACATAGAAGCTCAAGATTACAGTCTTACTGCTGGAGATACTGCATCGCTGACTTATCTTTCTGCCACCAATGCTGGCTGGTTGCCAGTACTATCTTCTGATGGACTTAGATTTACAGTCTATAGTGCTCATAGAGTGAGGAAGCAATTTGGGTTTGACCAAGAGGTTCCTGCTGTCATGGGAGTTGCTGCAGGGGAAATTCCCACTGTCAACCCATTTTTGAGAGATAGAGCTTTTGCTTATTGGAGCAATACTGCTCCTCGAGTTATTATCCCCAGTGGTGATAGAGTTGGTGTCTATACCACGGGTATGAACAATTATTGGAGAGGATTGATGGCTGCCATGGTAGAGTTTAGGAATAGTGGGAGGGGAGATATTTCTCATTTGCTGGAGTCATACACTTCTCCATTGCCCCATCCCCGTTTGTTCACGGCTACCAACACCATGACCACCTACGCAAATCGCCAAAGCCTAGGTTATGCTGTATGGCATCATGAGGAGTCACAGTGGGTAACACATGGCAGTCCTCACCCTCCTTTGTGGCTAAGGGACCATCCACATGTTGCTGCATCCGGAAAAGCACCATCTAGCAGAGGAAAGAGAAATATTTCTGCTGGTACTTCTGCTGCAAAGAGGAAACAGCCTGAAAGGTCCAATAAAGGGGAAGCCCCGAGCAAAGATTCTCCAGCTCGAGCTTCTAAGAGACAAAAAGCAAGTGCCGCGAAGGGCAGTAAAGAAACATTAGTTTTGAAGGCTGCTGCTGCAAGTCCTTCATTGGTTGAGGAAGATGTTCCGCAAGGGGTTTCTGCCCCTATAATTAAGAGACCGGTGCAGAAGACCAGAGCTGGGAAGAAGACTTTTGTCCCTCCAGCATTTCCAGGTGCAGCCTCATCTATTGCTGCACGTGTCGCCGCGCGTAAGTCATCGCGAGGCATTGTCTATTCTGAAAAGAGAGTAAGTGCTTTTCATTCTTGGCTCTCTATTTGTGAATTGATATTGCTATCTTTATGATATTGATGTAGTTTTTCTTTGTTTTGTGGCAGTCTAAGCAAAGAGCTGACACGTCTAGTCGCGTCCTGGTTGAAATACCGGTAAGTATTTGACTATTAGGCTTTGCTTTTAGCAAGATGGTGCCTTCATGGTTTTCTTCCTTTTCTTCCTTTTGTAGGATGATTTGGATAGTGAATCGTCCAGTAGTGATCCTTCTGGAGCTGTTGAAGAAGAGGTTGAGAGAGCAAGTGTTAGAGCTGATGCAGTAGAGGCTGTCTCTGGTGCAGATGATTTTGCAGCAGATATCAGTTCTGCAGATATTGGCTCTGTTGATACAGATGCCTTTTTAAGTGCTTCTTCTGGGGAAAAGGATGCAGGGGCAGAGGTCGATACTGGAGATGATGAAGTATCTATGGATGAATTAGAAGCTGCAGAAGCTTCATCTGATAGCACCCCTGCCACTCCTGCCAGTAAAGCCATATCTGTGGAAGAAGCTGTTGAAAAACTTGCGACTGTTGGAGTCGTCACTGAAGTTGAGAGAGTTGTGGAGACCACACCAATAGTTGTGACTAGCAGTGGTGGTACTGTACAAGCTGGCCCTTCTGGGAGCAGCAGTCACGTGGATCCCTCTTTGCTCGATTCAAGTCCCTCCACCCGCCAATATGCCCGAAGGGCTCGAAGGGGGAGCATTGTGTCTACAGATTCTGAGAGGACTGGTTCGGCCACAGTAAGGGTATCAACACCTCCAAGTCCTCTCCCTGAATCCGGTGGCATCGCTTCCACACCTATGATCATAGCTGCTGCTGTGTCTGCTGCAACAGTCATTCAAGAAAGTGAGACTGCAACAGCAGTGGCTGGGGAGGTTCCTGGTAGTGGAGAGATTCCTACGCACATTTTTGAGATCCCAGAAGGTAATATATATATATTTTTTGTTGAGAGTATATCAATTTATAATATTCTGTGATTGATACCGATTTTGATGTAGGTATAGCCCAAACTGAGCATGTAGAAGTTGCTGCCAGTGAAGATCTTGTCCAGGCAGAAATCATTCCTGGCAGTGATGTTCCAGTTGTAGAAGAAGAGTTAGCTCAAGACCCTGCTGATGATATAGACATGGCAGATGCTCATGATAGCTATGATGAGGTCTTGGCTGGAGCAGAAGATGATGTAGCTGGTGCTCAGGCAGCAGATACAGGAGCTACTACTCCTGTTGCAGCCCATGGGAGCCCAACTCAAACAGGTATTTGCTTCTAAATAACATGTTGCCATTGTTGTTGCTTAATGGCAGAGATTTCTTGAGATGTATATAGACATGACTTAATCATTTGCTTGCTATGTGTAGAATTTATATGTACAGATTCCTGTGCCTTGATTTGTAGACTGTTTAGGCATGAGTTAATGCTCACTTGTTGCCCATAGCCATAGTACTTAATCTTGATAAGTGTAATAGACATGGGTTAATTCCCACTTGTAATCTTTTGTTGTTGTTGCTTGCTGTGTGAGTCTGGCAGACATGGGTTAATGCCCATTTGTTGTTTGCCTTTTGTTAGCTTTAAATTTGTTGTTGTAGAAGCATGAGCCTAGTAGAGATAGAATGACTCACTACCTATTGTTTGCTGTTTTCACACCCCTTTTCAATTAAGTGAGCCTAATAGACGTGGGTTGCTTCCCACTTGTTGTCTATTATGTTGTGGTTACACCCTTTTGTGATTGTGTGAGCCCAGCACCAATAGGTTTTATGAGTCTTGTCCCATCTTTTGCCTACTGTTTTATGGCTGCATACTCTTGATGAAATGAGTTTGGGTGGACATGGGTTGATTCCCATTTGTCGTCCCTTTTTGTACATGGACATGGGTTATTGCCCACTTGTCGCCCTTGTTTGTGTACGGACATGGGTTAATGCCCATTTGTTGTCCTTGTTTGTGTATGGACATGGGTTAATGCCCATTTGTTGTCCCTTTTCTTTTTTGTATACGAACATGGGTTAATGCCCATTTGTTGTCCGTCTTTCGGTGGACCTGGGTTGATTCCCAGTTGTTGTCCTTTGCTGTTTGTGGACATGGGTTGATTCCCATTTGTTGCCCCTTTTTTGGTGAACCTGGGTTGATGCCCAGTTGTTGTTTGCCATTAGGTTTATTAGATAAACCGGTGGACATGGGTTAATGCCCATTTGTCATCCGCCGTTAGGTGAACCTAGGTTGATGCCTAGTTGTTGTTCCCCATTGGGTGAACCTGAGTTGATGCTCAGTTGTCGTTCCCCATCTTGTTTGTTGTAAAAGCTGGGTGGACATGGGTTAATTCCCATTTGTTGTCCCCAAAGAATTTGGATATTTTATCATAATTTGCAACTAGTGCAGTTTTTAGTAGAGAAATGTTAATCAAGCATTTTACTTACTTGTTTACTCTCTTTGCCTTCACTAGTATTGTTGTACTTTGTTTAGCTAATTTCCTTCTTCTCTTCCTTCATTTCTTTTTGCAGCTGGAAGCGGCAATGAAGTTGTTGCAGAAGAGGAAAGAGTACACCAGTCTGCAGCAGTGGAGTCTGCCATCAGAGGTCATCCAGAGTTGGTGCCTGCTGCCAGGCCTGTAATGCCAAGAACCTCCGTCCTTGCTGACATGGATGCTTTCTTTAGGGAGTTTGATCGCACCTCATTCAGTTCCCGTCATGCCGAGCACTTTTGGACTTTTGATGATAGGAGGGCCGATTTTGAAATCTTTCGGGTGCCGCAAGGAGGAATTCGGTTCTTGAGGGCCTTATGGGACAAGTATGGCAGGTGTTCGTTGTACTTCAGACGTGGTGTGCATGTTGGAAGCTCTTTGCTGACTCTCCTTTGCTGTGTGCTTGCTCACATGGAGTATACTAGGCTTGAGGACATCACTGAAGTTCACATCCTTGAGTGGAAAGCCGTAGTCCAAGAGGCAATTGAAGGAGGCTTCAGATTTGGCTTCATTCTTGATTATTTGAGGAGGTTAGCTCATGGCATATTCAGTAGGAGAGTTTTGGCGGAGTTGAGGGAGGCTGAGGCTCGTGTTGCTGCATTAAGAGATGCCCTGAACATAGTTGCGCCAAATCCATGGGATTTAGCTACTGCCAGGGGAGCTTCTGCAGAAGCCAGTGGTGGATCAGCTCTCCATGACTTGCTGGCTTGAGCATATCAGCCACTGCTCTCCTTTTCTTTTTGTTACTCTCCCCCCTTTTTGTAATGTATTAGCCATGTGTAGGCTTTGACAATGGTAGTTCGGGTCCCATTTTGTTTTTGGGTACATATTTTGTTAAGTACATTTGTTTATGAACAATGAAATTTGATCTTTTGTCAACTTGACTTGCTTAAATCGCATTGTACAAAAAGTTGACATATTTTGAAATACAAAAGAAAGGCATTTTCAACTCCTATTACTCTTAGCCTAGCACAAAATGCTTACAAGCTATTTCAAAAGAAGTAAGATACATAATGCAGATTTGCCGGAATGCATCCTACGAGTAATAGTGTTTCAGCCATTTTCCATTAATAGGATCTGCTAAGGCAGTCCCATCAGACTTAGATAGCCTGTAATAACCACTTCCATGTGCTTCTCGAATGATGTATGGTCCATCCCAATTAGGGGAGAATTTGGACGGAGATGGTAAATTTCTTCTTACAAATTCCGCGGCTTTCAAGACCATTTGTCCTTCCGCGAAGATTCGGACTCGAAGGGCTTTGCTGTACACATTAGCCATTTTTTGGTAGTTTCTTTGGCTCTTTGCCTTGGCTAAGTCCCTTGCCTCATCAAGTCCTTCCAGATCTGCCATACGCGCTTCAGCACATATGTTAGCATCAACTTCCAATTCACTCCCTTGCATTACCCTTGGGCTAGGCACCACCAATTCGGTAGGAGAAATCGTGTCAGTGCCATAAACAAGCGAGAAAGGCGTAAAACCTGTTGCTGTCTTTGGTGAACTTCGGTATGCCCAGAGGACATCTGCCAGATGGGCTTTCCAGTCGTTCCCATAATCGAACACCATTTTGCTCAGAATTCGCAGCAACATTCTGTTTGTGGCCTCGGCTTGTCCATTACCTTGGGGGTAGTAAGGTGTAGAACGTCGATGCTTGACCCGGTAATGTTCTAGCACTTCCCGCACGTCCTTGTTTATGAAAGGAGTACCATTGTCGGTAATGAGTTTGTACGGTATGCCAAAACGAGTGATTATGTGCTCTCGAATGAAGTTTGCCACTGCAGCACCTGTTGCCTTTCGGAGAGGGATGGCTTCTACCCATTTTGTAAAGTACTCGGTAGCTACAAGAATCCAAATGTAACCACCGGAGGCCGGATTGATTGGGCCAATGAGATCTAGCCCCCAAGTGTGAAATGGCCAAGGTGTAGCCATATTTTGGAGACTAGTTGGGTGAGTATGGATCAAATTGGCTTGGACTTGGCAAGTATGACATGTTTTCACAAAATCTGCCGCATCCTTTTTCATTGTAGGCCAATAGTATCCGAGTGTAAGTAAGCATTGGTAGAGCCTCTTTTTTCCTTGATGTTCCCCACATTCTCCCGCATGAGTTTCTTTCATGACCATTTGGGACTCCGATAAGCTAAGGCATCTAAGTGGCTCTCCATGAAAGCCTTTTCGAAAGAGGGTTCCCCCTTCCACAAAATACCTCAAGGCCAGCCTTTTAAGGCGATAAGCATCCTTGGGGTTTGATGGCAAAATTTTCTCAAGCAAGTATTCCAAGAAGGGTGTACGCCAATCAGCAGAAGCAAAAGTGGCACATACCTCTTCATTGTTGTAATGGAACTGGCAAGTTGGACACTGATTTTGTATCTCTGCTGCTTCTGCACTCATGTTTGGCCAGAAATATCCCAGCCGCTGAAGTCTGCGGTAAAGGCTGATAGCTCCTCCATCTCCACAAGTTTTCTCATGGACTTCAGGCAGCCTTTCCTTTGCTTCTTTGAGGCTAATGCAGCGCGCCAAAACTCCTCCAGGCAGTCTTCTATAAAGATCTCCAGATATCAAGGTGTAATCCTTGATTTCCTTTAAGTCTGCCGTAACAGTAGGAGAAATGAGCTTGGCTTTGATTGGTGCTCGCCAGTCTTCTTGATCCGAAGATGACTCTTCAAATTCTTTCTTCAAGGATTCAGTGATAGGTTCTGCCCTCTTGCAGATAGTGACATCCATTTCTTCACCTTCAAAGGTTATTTGAGATCCCAAAGTGGCCAAAGCATCCGCATATCGGTTTTCATTCCTTTGGGCATGCTCTATCTCGAAGGTGCTGAATTTTGCTTCGAATTTCTGTGCCAGAGCTCTATAAGGTGCCAAAGATGGTTCTTTAAGTGAGAATTCTCCTCGGGCTTGACATACCACAAGGTTGGAATCACCAATAACTCGTAAGTGCTTGATTCCCATCTCATATGCTATCGCTAATCCGGCTAAGTAAGCCTCATATTCAGCTGCATTATTAGAGCAAGGGAAATCAAACTTGAAAGATTTAGTTACAGCTTCCGCACCCTCCTTGTAAAGAACAATGCCAGCTCCTGCTGATGTAGCAGTTGATGAGCCGTCAAATTTCAAGGTCCAGACAGAATCTGCCAAGCCTGCCATAAATATTTCATTGATTTCTCCGGGTACTTCATCTGTAATGAATGAGTTGTCTTCCCCAGGAAATTGAGCTAATAGGTCAGCAATGGCTTGGCTTTTAATAGCAGTTGGTGTCTCAGCAGCAATCTCATACTGTGAAAGCTGTAGAAGCCACTGTGCTAGTCTGCCAGATAATACAGGCCGCTGCAGCAGACTTCTGATGGGATGAGATTTTGTCATTAACTGGACCTTGTGAGCTAGAAAATAGTGGCGGAGTCTTTGGGAAGCATAGATTAGAGCTAAGCAAGATCGCTCAGCCCCCGAGTATCGGCTTTCGGCATCCTTAAGAGTACGGCTAACATAGTAGATGGGTTGTTCGACCCCATTATCATTTTCTTGAGCTATCAAAGCCCCAATTGCTTGACTGTTTGAGGCTAAATAAAGTCGAAGAGATTTTCCAGGAATAGGTGCACAAACAGTAGGGAGTTTGGTCATGATGTTTTGTACCTTTTCAAAGGCTTCTTGACATTCGGCAGACCAAAGAAATGATGCTCCCTTCTTCAAGAGTGGTGCAAAAGTAGAAGTCACAGCAGCAAGGCCTGGAATAAATCTTCTTATGTACGATAATTTGCCCAAGAAGCTTTTCAGCTCTTTGTGTGTAGTTGGCGGCTTCATAGTGGCTATGGCAGATGATCTTGCTGGATCAACATCAATACCACGTTGGTGCACTAAGAAACCCAGAAATTTGCCAGCTGACACTCCGAATGCGCATTTGAGGGGATTCATCTTGAGCTTATATAGTCGGCACCTTTCGAATACCTTTTTCAAGATACTAAAGTGATCCTCCCTTGTCTTGGACTTCACCACGATATCGTCGACATAATCTTCAATCTCACGATGCATCATATCGTGGAACATAGCTGTCATGGTTCTTTGATACGTGGCTCCGGCATTCTTGAGTCCGAATGGCATGACGGTGTAATAGAAGTTCCCAATAGGTGTGCGGAATGCAGTCTTCTCAGCGTCCCTTGGAGACATAAAGATTTGATTATAACCGCTAAAGCCGTCCATAAAGGAGAACATTGCATGACCAGCAGCTGAATCAATCAGAAGGTCCATGTTGGGCAGCGGGAATTCATCCTTGGGACATGCCTTGTTGAGATTACGGAAATCCACACAACACCGGATCTGACCATTCTTTTTCTTCACGGGGACTATATTGGACAGCCACCGCGGATGCTGTATCGGTTTGATAAAGCCAGCTGACAGTAGCTTCTTGACTTCTTGGGTAATTTGAGCCTCGACCTCCGGATGGAAGGTCCTCATAGATTGTACCACTGGTCTAGTACCCGGTTCGACATTTAGAGAATGTGCAACCAATTTTGGGTCTATCCCGGGCATCTCATCATATTGCCAAGCAAAAACATCTTGATATTCTCTTAACAATTCTATTAGATGCGTTTTTTCTTCAACTGATAATGATGCACTAATAGAAACAGGTCTATGTACATTAGGATCGGAACTCAAATTGATTACCTCAAGTTCCTCTTTTGCAGAAAGTTTGGGATCTGCCGCAACAGCTTCTGCTTCTGCAGATTCTGAGATATCTGTTGTATTGACTGTGAGACAGGAGGGATGTGAGGTTCCCTCTTCTGATTCGGGGGCCTCTTGTTGGGGACAATTGGCCCCCGCGCACCTTCATAAGCGGTAAATGATGCGCCCGTCCGGTAAACGGACACGCTCACATTGTGGTTGACTTTTGCTAGCACTAGCTTCTGCTTTGCGCTTCTTTTTCCGTTCCAGCAGGTCTCTCAGGTCTGCCTCAGGAGCATCCTTTATTTCTTCCCACTTGGGCAGCGGGATTCCAATAGGTTTAGCAAGTGATGCTTCCCCTGCTGGAGTGATTTCATCATATAGGGCTGCCTCAACAAAGTGGGATTCGGATTGGTCAAAAGGTGTGGAATTGGCAGCTATCCGAATGGGCTTTCCATTAAGCCTTCCCTTCACACATTGGTGGTACGTGGAGGGGATAAGCTGGTGTTTGTGCAGCCAAGGCCTTCCCAATAATATATGATAAGGAACAACGGAATCCACAACGTGAAACCGTGTCAAAGCTACAATGGGGCCGACCTTTAAAACAAGTTGGATGTGCCCCTTAGTGTATTCACCAACACCGCCAAATCCTTTTATTTCCATAGGTGCTCCTTGGATCTTCCTTTGTGAAATCTCTGCTGCTTGGATTGTGCTTAAAGGAATAAGATTGATGCAAGAGCCGGTATCTACCAAAGCACGTCTCACTTGAACCTCATTGATTGTGGCTGAGAGGTAGAGAGGGCGTCGGTGATCTGGATACTGGACTTCCATGTCTTCATCTGTAAATGTGATTGCATTGGTTGTTTCCAGAAAAGCTCGACTGGCATGGGTTTCTGCTGTAAAGCAGTGAGCTCCAGAATCTGCTGCTATGGCCATAATGGCCTCAGTAGCTGCTGTGCGAGCTTCTGGATTCAATCCCAGCTGATTAAAGAGAGATCGAAACCTGGGATTCCTTTGCAAGGCCTTGATGGCTGTAGGTGTCATGGCAGAATTTGCAGCAACGGGCTCGTCCATGTCCACGTCACTAGCACTACCATGGATAACAACAGAAACTGTACCTTTCTCTTTATGGTTAAGAAAAGGATCAGTGTATACCTTTTGCCGTGCCTGAGGAAGCTCCAATGTTCCGTCTTGGATTTTCTCATGAAACTTTCTTCTGAGTGTCCAACAATCTGCTGTAGAGTGATGGACATATTGATGAAAATAGCAGAATTTTGGATTCTTTTTGTCTTCTTCAGTTGCCTTCTTTGAAACTTCTAGGAGCTTGACAATACCATCTGCTACCCATTTGTTAAGAATAGCCATTATTTCTTCCAAAGTGCAAGGAACCGGAGGTGGTGGCTCCTCAAAAGATTTTTCATTTGATTTCTTGCGTTTGTTGTTTACAGTAGATACCGTGAGGACTTGTGGCTGACTTTTCTTTTCTTTAGGCTTTTCTACATGGGGCTTGACTGAAAGTGCTGTCTTCCGGGCCTTTTGGAGCAGCTGCCCAAATCTTGAAATGTCAAGGTTTTCGAGATGGGCTCGGAATTCTGGCAGCATGTTATCTATACAAACTCCCACGAGTTCGCCTTCCTCGTAATTGGCATAACAATCCAAAGATATATCGCGAAAGCGATGTATATAACGAAGTAAGTCTTCCCCATTTGTTTGCTTTGTAGTGTGGAGGTTGACAAGTGTAACTTTCTCCTCCGCTTGGAAATATTTTCCGCAAAACAGCTCAACCATATCTTCCCACGTCTTCACAGACCCGGGAGGTAGAGTGGTGTACCATGTATAGGCTCTATCATCAAGGGACTTTGAAAATTCGCGAAGGCACAAATCACCGTTGCCAGCATAAGCCCCCATTGAGTCTATGAATTTGCTGATGTGTACAAGAGCACTCCCTTTTCGGCCATCAAAGCGTGAGAAAGTTGGAACAGCATATTTCTCGGGGTAAGGCTGCTTCAATAATTCAATAGGGTAGGGAGGTTTCCTCACAAAGAGTCTAGGCTCCTTTGGATTCTTCTCCCTTTCTTGTTTAAGTAAGTTTGCCACGTCAGACATTGTCACAAAGGTAGCTTCCTTATCTTGTGAACCTCAGTCTTGATGCGGCTTTTCTTGGTTTTCTTCCTCGTTCTGAGGAGGAGTCTTTGTAGCAGCATCCTTTTCTTTGAGCTGCTTGATGGCTTCTGCCAGCTCACTCTGGTTCTGCTGCAAGCTCTGTATCAGTTCCAGCAGCAGGTTTGTTGGTGGTGCTTCTTGGTTCTGACCACTTGGAGGTGGTCGTTGCTCATCTTATCCTTGTGCATTGACAGCAGATTCAGCACGGGAATTTTCTGTATGAACTGAGACTTCTCCTTGATTTCTTCTTTGTCGGGTTTTAGGAGGCATGATTTCTGAGCTCTAGCTTTCTTCTTGGAAGTATTGATCTCGACTCCCCAGTGGAGTCGCCAGAAATGTGAGGGGTGTTTTTGCTATGTTGCCACGTGGCGTGCCGAGGGCGATCACGACGTGGGCCTCAATATATAAAAAAAAAAAAAAGGGGTAGCCGAACCCAAAACTCAACCGAGGGCCATAAATTCAGCCCAAGGGCTAATGGGATACTTCCAAAAAGTATTTTAAAAGAGCCAAGACAATAAAGCCCAAATAAATATGGATAAGGGCTAAAAGCTCATGCAAATATTGTAACCGACAAGAGATTTTAAAGGACAGTCATTGGGCCGAGCCACTTGCTGTTCCTTAACTGAATCTAAGCTCAAAGCATAATGATTTTAACACAAAAGTACCAATTCACATACTTCCCATGCTTTAAGAACCCAAATAAGATGAGGACAAGGATGAGAGAACTTATCAAAACGGTGTTATTAATAAGAAATCCAGGAATCAGTTGTTGGGCCGAGCCTCTCACTGTTCCTTGATTGGGTCAGGCTTGAAACAGAATATCCTCAGCGGAAAATGATTAAAACGTACGTTCTGCATATCCCTGTTGACATCTGCTGCAAGGCCTCTGATAAATAATGCACTTGTTGAGACTGAAAAGAGGGTTGACTTGTTGGGAGAGAGTCAGTCCCAGTGAGACATGCATAAGGGTAAGAGAGAATTGTGTTTGGGCTTTTTATGGAGTTAAAATCAATGAGAAAGAACCATTGTGGTCCTTATAGAGATATTTCAGGATTTCTGCCCAGGCATCTGCTAGGAGAGCTTTTTCTGGGAGAAAGATGTTAAGTTATGAATTCCAATCTTTTCAGACGGGAATGTATTTTTGGGTTTTTTATCAGTGTTTCTGAGTTGGGAAAGATCTCAGGAAACCCCTTTCAAGGGCCTTTTCTCCTTGGATCTTTGTTGTGGTAATTTCTTGAGTTTTTGGAAGTATTCTTCCTGTTCTGGTTTTTTGGGTGGTTCTGTTTGGGGTTGGTGGATCTGATGCCTTAACAATGCAATCAGTCCTATATATATAAGTGATTAGGGTTGCCTAAAAACGAGATTTTGGCTTCCCTTAATCTTGTTTATTCTCAAAATTAACCCTCCATGACATGTGTTAGTCAAAGAGAGTGTTTAGTTGGCTGAAAATGATGATGGTCCTTCCCCATTGGCAGGGTAAGGCCTTCTTTCCCTCTGAAATGGTTTTGTCAGAGGTGTCCACTGTTTAGTTAGTGGGTTTTTAGTGTAAAGTTGGGTTTATGCATGTCTCTTGTGACTTGGTTTCCATAAACTAGTCACTGTGTCTCCCAGCAGACCTAATGACAACAGTCCATGGTTACCTAAGTCTTGGAACTAACTCCCCTCCACCAAACCACACTCCTCAAGTCAGATTCAACATAAGGAGAGTAGCTTCCTCACGGGTCTGGGCCGTGGGAGCTACTCCCTGAGTCCTTTTGGGACTGGACTGAACATGGCCATTGGTTTTCCACCATACTTCTTTATTTCCAGCATGTTTTGGTTGCTGCCAGTGGTCCTTGAGCTGTTGTGCACAAGTCTGCTGCGTGAATAGTACCAGAATTTATGATTTCCGGTGGAGTGTTGAGCTGGACTGAGCTGGTGGTGTTTGAATAATTTGAAAATGGTATTTCAATGGCTCTTGTCACGTTGGAGAAGATGGGAGCTGTTGCATTTCTTCTCTTTTAGTGTAATAGGACATAACGTGGGCTCCACAGCAGATATATAGCCCATGCTCTGTCAGTTTTTCTTCAGACTTCATGGGGCCCACGGGTTGGCTGTATTCAACCATTTAGATTTCGGGGCTGGTTGCCATTTGGGCTCCAGCTGTTTCCCTTGATTTATTTTAATAAGATTTGGGCCAAATGATTGTATAATAAGCACACCTTGGGTTATTGGCTTCATATGGGTTTTCTTTGGGCTTGTGAACAGTGCCGAGATTCCCTTGCAATGGGCCCAGGTGGCTCTTTGGATATTGTTTATGGCATTTTAGTTGGGCCATATATATATGTATTTATTTATTTTTGGGTTGTGGGCTTTTTGGAATAGTGCTAGAGCACTTTAAAATATGCCCAAGTAAATTAATATTGTTTGGGGGTTTAAATGGGTTGGGCTTATTGGGTTAATTTATTAAGCCCAAATATTTTGTTGGGGGCCCAAACAATTATTTAGTCAAAAAATGGGCATGTACATTTAGCCCCCCGAGCCCGTGACTTACCCATGGTGAGTCACGTGCGAGCCAAAAAATAACTGTTCAGTTTTCTTCTTGGCGGGTATTTTTCAAAAAAGAAAGAAAGGTGGTGGCTCATTTTTCTGGGGAAATAGTGGAGGAGTGGGAAGGACATACCTGGTGGTAATGGCCCCTATTTTCAAGGAGCAGCCTGAATTAATGGCTGCCATTCCCCACGTTAATAGCTCAACCACCCAGTTGACTCCTCATTACTCAGCCGTTTCTCATGTTTCCAAGAAGCTAAGGACGAGCTTGACAGAAAAGAAAAGAACCGAAACTCTTCTCCTTCCTTCTCTTCCTCTTTTTCTTCTTCTTCTCTTTCTTGTTCTTGTATTTTCTGTTTGCTGTTGATGGCGTCTTCTTCGAAGAAACCGATGAAGGGACGCGGTGGTAGTTCTGCCGGCAAGGGAGGCGTGAGAACGCCGAGAGATCCAGAAGCCGATGGTAATAGCTCCGAGTCTGTTCTGGGATCGCCGGAGCCTCATGGGGACATATTGGGCCGACCCATTCTAGACCCGTGGTACAGAAGTAGTGAGAGGTTTCCCTCCGTCTCGGCAAGTCTTCAACCACCATCAACAGATTGGGAATGGCTGGTTGTAAGAGAGGATGCCACGGCAGATGTGGCTTGGACTCCAAATTTCCGGGAAATTCGAGACCTTCAGATTCAGAGGAATGAAATGCTCGCTGTACCTCTGGTCTTCGATTTTCAGTGCTCAAGAGCCGTTGAGTGGGCAGATTGGATTGACTCTGAGCTGGCCGATAGGGGGTTCTGTGACTGTTTGGAACGGGCTGGTGTGCTCCGCTCGATTCTCATTTCAAGAGGTTCAAATATGTACCGTGATACTGAAGCACTACGGCAGCTGGTGCGGAGATGGTGCCCATCCACACACACGTTCTTTTTTGCTCATGGTGAGATGACTGTTACATTGGAGGACGTAGAGAACCATTGGCTGCTGCCAATCTTGGGTGATCAGGGCCCAGCAGACTTGATGCTTTCCCCTGAGGAGTTGGAAATCGAATCTGCTCTGGCAGATTATATTGGGAGAAAGAACATTGCTCTGGGGACTCAAGCTGCAAGATTCAAGGCTTGGATGGAGCACTTCAACAGGGAGACCAAACCTCCAATTCGAAGGGCTGCTTTCGTGGCCTACTGGCTCAGCAAATGCGTTTTCGGTGAGCACCCTGCTTATTCTATCAAGCCTTTATATTTTATATTAGCTGTCAAGATTGCTGCGGGGGTTTGCTTTCCCCTTGCTCCTCTGCTGTTGGGGCAGATTTACACTCAGCTAGATTTGTTACACGCTGAGGAGTTAGCTGGGGCATCTTGCCATATTGTTTCCACGGCCTTCAACTCGTCCATAGTGCACACATTCCTCTGGGAGCATGCCTTGGAGTATATAAGGAAGGGTAGAAAACCTTATGAAGGTCGAAACAAGTTTGCATCGATGCCGGATGAAGTTGTAGCCAATGTTGGGGATTTCCAAGGTGATGTGCCTGCTGTGTATCGCTGGGTAGGCAGCAAGTTTTATGATCACAGTCTGATTCCTTCCTTGGATAATGAGAGTAAAGTCTGCTGGAGGCCGTATGGAGTATCCCATCGCGGGTTTATGTACGAGTCAGTGATGTCCGGATTCTCCAACATAGAAGCTCAAGATTACAGTCTTACTGCTGGAGATACTGCATCGCTGACTTATCTTTCTGCCACCAATGCTGGCTGGTTGCCAGTACTATCTTCTGATGGACTTAGATTTACAGTCTATAGTGCTCATAGAGTGAGGAAGCAATTTGGGTTTGACCAAGAGGTTCCTGCTGTCATGGGAGTTGCTGCAGGGGAAATTCCCACTGTCAACCCATTTTTGAGAGATAGAGCTTTTGCTTATTGGAGCAATACTGCTCCTCGAGTTATTATCCCCAGTGGTGATAGAGTTGGTGTCTATACCACGGGTATGAACAATTATTGGAGAGGATTGATGGCTGCCATGGTAGAGTTTAGGAATAGTGGGAGGGGAGATATTTCTCATTTGCTGGAGTCATACACTTCTCCATTGCCCCATCCCCGTTTGTTCACGGCTACCAACACCATGACCACCTACGCAAATCGCCAAAGCCTAGGTTATGCTGTATGGCATCATGAGGAGTCACAGTGGGTAACACATGGCAGTCCTCACCCTCCTTTGTGGCTAAGGGACCATCCACATGTTGCTGCATCCGGAAAAGCACCATCTAGCAGAGGAAAGAGAAATATTTCTGCTGGTACTTCTGCTGCAAAGAGGAAACAGCCTGAAAGGTCCAATAAAGGGGAAGCCCCGAGCAAAGATTCTCCAGCTCGAGCTTCTAAGAGACAAAAAGCAAGTGCCGCGAAGGGCAGTAAAGAAACATTAGTTTTGAAGGCTGCTGCTGCAAGTCCTTCATTGGTTGAGGAAGATGTTCCGCAAGGGGTTTCTGCCCCTATAATTAAGAGACCGGTGCAGAAGACCAGAGCTGGGAAGAAGACTTTTGTCCCTCCAGCATTTCCAGGTGCAGCCTCATCTATTGCTGCACGTGTCGCCGCGCGTAAGTCATCGCGAGGCATTGTCTATTCTGAAAAGAGAGTAAGTGCTTTTCATTCTTGGCTCTCTATTTGTGAATTGATATTGCTATCTTTATGATATTGATGTAGTTTTTCTTTGTTTTGTGGCAGTCTAAGCAAAGAGCTGACACGTCTAGTCGCGTCCTGGTTGAAATACCGGTAAGTATTTGACTATTAGGCTTTGCTTTTAGCAAGATGGTGCCTTCATGGTTTTCTTCCTTTTCTTCCTTTTGTAGGATGATTTGGATAGTGAATCGTCCAGTAGTGATCCTTCTGGAGCTGTTGAAGAAGAGGTTGAGAGAGCAAGTGTTAGAGCTGATGCAGTAGAGGCTGTCTCTGGTGCAGATGATTTTGCAGCAGATATCAGTTCTGCAGATATTGGCTCTGTTGATACAGATGCCTTTTTAAGTGCTTCTTCTGGGGAAAAGGATGCAGGGGCAGAGGTCGATACTGGAGATGATGAAGTATCTATGGATGAATTAGAAGCTGCAGAAGCTTCATCTGATAGCACCCCTGCCACTCCTGCCAGTAAAGCCATATCTGTGGAAGAAGCTGTTGAAAAACTTGCGACTGTTGGAGTCGTCACTGAAGTTGAGAGAGTTGTGGAGACCACACCAATAGTTGTGACTAGCAGTGGTGGTACTGTACAAGCTGGCCCTTCTGGGAGCAGCAGTCACGTGGATCCCTCTTTGCTCGATTCAAGTCCCTCCACCCGCCAATATGCCCGAAGGGCTCGAAGGGGGAGCATTGTGTCTACAGATTCTGAGAGGACTGGTTCGGCCACAGTAAGGGTATCAACACCTCCAAGTCCTCTCCCTGAATCCGGTGGCATCGCTTCCACACCTATGATCATAGCTGCTGCTGTGTCTGCTGCAACAGTCATTCAAGAAAGTGAGACTGCAACAGCAGTGGCTGGGGAGGTTCCTGGTAGTGGAGAGATTCCTACGCACATTTTTGAGATCCCAGAAGGTAATATATATATATTTTTTGTTGAGAGTATATCAATTTATAATATTCTGTGATTGATACCGATTTTGATGTAGGTATAGCCCAAACTGAGCATGTAGAAGTTGCTGCCAGTGAAGATCTTGTCCAGGCAGAAATCATTCCTGGCAGTGATGTTCCAGTTGTAGAAGAAGAGTTAGCTCAAGACCCTGCTGATGATATAGACATGGCAGATGCTCATGATAGCTATGATGAGGTCTTGGCTGGAGCAGAAGATGATGTAGCTGGTGCTCAGGCAGCAGATACAGGAGCTACTACTCCTGTTGCAGCCCATGGGAGCCCAACTCAAACAGGTATTTGCTTCTAAATAACATGTTGCCATTGTTGTTGCTTAATGGCAGAGATTTCTTGAGATGTATATAGACATGACTTAATCATTTGCTTGCTATGTGTAGAATTTATATGTACAGATTCCTGTGCCTTGATTTGTAGACTGTTTAGGCATGAGTTAATGCTCACTTGTTGCCCATAGCCATAGTACTTAATCTTGATAAGTGTAATAGACATGGGTTAATTCCCACTTGTAATCTTTTGTTGTTGTTGCTTGCTGTGTGAGTCTGGCAGACATGGGTTAATGCCCATTTGTTGTTTGCCTTTTGTTAGCTTTAAATTTGTTGTTGTAGAAGCATGAGCCTAGTAGAGATAGAATGACTCACTACCTATTGTTTGCTGTTTTCACACCCCTTTTCAATTAAGTGAGCCTAATAGACGTGGGTTGCTTCCCACTTGTTGTCTATTATGTTGTGGTTACACCCTTTTGTGATTGTGTGAGCCCAGCACCAATAGGTTTTATGAGTCTTGTCCCATCTTTTGCCTACTGTTTTATGGCTGCATACTCTTGATGAAATGAGTTTGGGTGGACATGGGTTGATTCCCATTTGTCGTCCCTTTTTGTACATGGACATGGGTTATTGCCCACTTGTCGCCCTTGTTTGTGTACGGACATGGGTTAATGCCCATTTGTTGTCCTTGTTTGTGTATGGACATGGGTTAATGCCCATTTGTTGTCCCTTTTCTTTTTTGTATACGAACATGGGTTAATGCCCATTTGTTGTCCGTCTTTCGGTGGACCTGGGTTGATTCCCAGTTGTTGTCCTTTGCTGTTTGTGGACATGGGTTGATTCCCATTTGTTGCCCCTTTTTTGGTGAACCTGGGTTGATGCCCAGTTGTTGTTTGCCATTAGGTTTATTAGATAAACCGGTGGACATGGGTTAATGCCCATTTGTCATCCGCCGTTAGGTGAACCTAGGTTGATGCCTAGTTGTTGTTCCCCATTGGGTGAACCTGAGTTGATGCTCAGTTGTCGTTCCCCATCTTGTTTGTTGTAAAAGCTGGGTGGACATGGGTTAATTCCCATTTGTTGTCCCCAAAGAATTTGGATATTTTATCATAATTTGCAACTAGTGCAGTTTTTAGTAGAGAAATGTTAATCAAGCATTTTACTTACTTGTTTACTCTCTTTGCCTTCACTAGTATTGTTGTACTTTGTTTAGCTAATTTCCTTCTTCTCTTCCTTCATTTCTTTTTGCAGCTGGAAGCGGCAATGAAGTTGTTGCAGAAGAGGAAAGAGTACACCAGTCTGCAGCAGTGGAGTCTGCCATCAGAGGTCATCCAGAGTTGGTGCCTGCTGCCAGGCCTGTAATGCCAAGAACCTCCGTCCTTGCTGACATGGATGCTTTCTTTAGGGAGTTTGATCGCACCTCATTCAGTTCCCGTCATGCCGAGCACTTTTGGACTTTTGATGATAGGAGGGCCGATTTTGAAATCTTTCGGGTGCCGCAAGGAGGAATTCGGTTCTTGAGGGCCTTATGGGACAAGTATGGCAGGTGTTCGTTGTACTTCAGACGTGGTGTGCATGTTGGAAGCTCTTTGCTGACTCTCCTTTGCTGTGTGCTTGCTCACATGGAGTATACTAGGCTTGAGGACATCACTGAAGTTCACATCCTTGAGTGGAAAGCCGTAGTCCAAGAGGCAATTGAAGGAGGCTTCAGATTTGGCTTCATTCTTGATTATTTGAGGAGGTTAGCTCATGGCATATTCAGTAGGAGAGTTTTGGCGGAGTTGAGGGAGGCTGAGGCTCGTGTTGCTGCATTAAGAGATGCCCTGAACATAGTTGCGCCAAATCCATGGGATTTAGCTACTGCCAGGGGAGCTTCTGCAGAAGCCAGTGGTGGATCAGCTCTCCATGACTTGCTGGCTTGAGCATATCAGCCACTGCTCTCCTTTTCTTTTTGTTACTCTCCCCCCTTTTTGTAATGTATTAGCCATGTGTAGGCTTTGACAATGGTAGTTCGGGTCCCATTTTGTTTTTGGGTACATATTTTGTTAAGTACATTTGTTTATGAACAATGAAATTTGATCTTTTGTCAACTTGACTTGCTTAAATCGCATTGTACAAAAAGTTGACATATTTTGAAATACAAAAGAAAGGCATTTTCAACTCCTATTACTCTTAGCCTAGCACAAAATGCTTACAAGCTATTTCAAAAGAAGTAAGATACATAATGCAGATTTGCCGGAATGCATCCTACGAGTAATAGTGTTTCAGCCATTTTCCATTAATAGGATCTGCTAAGGCAGTCCCATCAGACTTAGATAGCCTGTAATAACCACTTCCATGTGCTTCTCGAATGATGTATGGTCCATCCCAATTAGGGGAGAATTTGGACGGAGATGGTAAATTTCTTCTTACAAATTCCGCGGCTTTCAAGACCATTTGTCCTTCCGCGAAGATTCGGACTCGAAGGGCTTTGCTGTACACATTAGCCATTTTTTGGTAGTTTCTTTGGCTCTTTGCCTTGGCTAAGTCCCTTGCCTCATCAAGTCCTTCCAGATCTGCCATACGCGCTTCAGCACATATGTTAGCATCAACTTCCAATTCACTCCCTTGCATTACCCTTGGGCTAGGCACCACCAATTCGGTAGGAGAAATCGTGTCAGTGCCATAAACAAGCGAGAAAGGCGTAAAACCTGTTGCTGTCTTTGGTGAACTTCGGTATGCCCAGAGGACATCTGCCAGATGGGCTTTCCAGTCGTTCCCATAATCGAACACCATTTTGCTCAGAATTCGCAGCAACATTCTGTTTGTGGCCTCGGCTTGTCCATTACCTTGGGGGTAGTAAGGTGTAGAACGTCGATGCTTGACCCGGTAATGTTCTAGCACTTCCCGCACGTCCTTGTTTATGAAAGGAGTACCATTGTCGGTAATGAGTTTGTACGGTATGCCAAAACGAGTGATTATGTGCTCTCGAATGAAGTTTGCCACTGCAGCACCTGTTGCCTTTCGGAGAGGGATGGCTTCTACCCATTTTGTAAAGTACTCGGTAGCTACAAGAATCCAAATGTAACCACCGGAGGCCGGATTGATTGGGCCAATGAGATCTAGCCCCCAAGTGTGAAATGGCCAAGGTGTAGCCATATTTTGGAGACTAGTTGGGTGAGTATGGATCAAATTGGCTTGGACTTGGCAAGTATGACATGTTTTCACAAAATCTGCCGCATCCTTTTTCATTGTAGGCCAATAGTATCCGAGTGTAAGTAAGCATTGGTAGAGCCTCTTTTTTCCTTGATGTTCCCCACATTCTCCCGCATGAGTTTCTTTCATGACCATTTGGGACTCCGATAAGCTAAGGCATCTAAGTGGCTCTCCATGAAAGCCTTTTCGAAAGAGGGTTCCCCCTTCCACAAAATACCTCAAGGCCAGCCTTTTAAGGCGATAAGCATCCTTGGGGTTTGATGGCAAAATTTTCTCAAGCAAGTATTCCAAGAAGGGTGTACGCCAATCAGCAGAAGCAAAAGTGGCACATACCTCTTCATTGTTGTAATGGAACTGGCAAGTTGGACACTGATTTTGTATCTCTGCTGCTTCTGCACTCATGTTTGGCCAGAAATATCCCAGCCGCTGAAGTCTGCGGTAAAGGCTGATAGCTCCTCCATCTCCACAAGTTTTCTCATGGACTTCAGGCAGCCTTTCCTTTGCTTCTTTGAGGCTAATGCAGCGCGCCAAAACTCCTCCAGGCAGTCTTCTATAAAGATCTCCAGATATCAAGGTGTAATCCTTGATTTCCTTTAAGTCTGCCGTAACAGTAGGAGAAATGAGCTTGGCTTTGATTGGTGCTCGCCAGTCTTCTTGATCCGAAGATGACTCTTCAAATTCTTTCTTCAAGGATTCAGTGATAGGTTCTGCCCTCTTGCAGATAGTGACATCCATTTCTTCACCTTCAAAGGTTATTTGAGATCCCAAAGTGGCCAAAGCATCCGCATATCGGTTTTCATTCCTTTGGGCATGCTCTATCTCGAAGGTGCTGAATTTTGCTTCGAATTTCTGTGCCAGAGCTCTATAAGGTGCCAAAGATGGTTCTTTAAGTGAGAATTCTCCTCGGGCTTGACATACCACAAGGTTGGAATCACCAATAACTCGTAAGTGCTTGATTCCCATCTCATATGCTATCGCTAATCCGGCTAAGTAAGCCTCATATTCAGCTGCATTATTAGAGCAAGGGAAATCAAACTTGAAAGATTTAGTTACAGCTTCCGCACCCTCCTTGTAAAGAACAATGCCAGCTCCTGCTGATGTAGCAGTTGATGAGCCGTCAAATTTCAAGGTCCAGACAGAATCTGCCAAGCCTGCCATAAATATTTCATTGATTTCTCCGGGTACTTCATCTGTAATGAATGAGTTGTCTTCCCCAGGAAATTGAGCTAATAGGTCAGCAATGGCTTGGCTTTTAATAGCAGTTGGTGTCTCAGCAGCAATCTCATACTGTGAAAGCTGTAGAAGCCACTGTGCTAGTCTGCCAGATAATACAGGCCGCTGCAGCAGACTTCTGATGGGATGAGATTTTGTCATTAACTGGACCTTGTGAGCTAGAAAATAGTGGCGGAGTCTTTGGGAAGCATAGATTAGAGCTAAGCAAGATCGCTCAGCCCCCGAGTATCGGCTTTCGGCATCCTTAAGAGTACGGCTAACATAGTAGATGGGTTGTTCGACCCCATTATCATTTTCTTGAGCTATCAAAGCCCCAATTGCTTGACTGTTTGAGGCTAAATAAAGTCGAAGAGATTTTCCAGGAATAGGTGCACAAACAGTAGGGAGTTTGGTCATGATGTTTTGTACCTTTTCAAAGGCTTCTTGACATTCGGCAGACCAAAGAAATGATGCTCCCTTCTTCAAGAGTGGTGCAAAAGTAGAAGTCACAGCAGCAAGGCCTGGAATAAATCTTCTTATGTACGATAATTTGCCCAAGAAGCTTTTCAGCTCTTTGTGTGTAGTTGGCGGCTTCATAGTGGCTATGGCAGATGATCTTGCTGGATCAACATCAATACCACGTTGGTGCACTAAGAAACCCAGAAATTTGCCAGCTGACACTCCGAATGCGCATTTGAGGGGATTCATCTTGAGCTTATATAGTCGGCACCTTTCGAATACCTTTTTCAAGATACTAAAGTGATCCTCCCTTGTCTTGGACTTCACCACGATATCGTCGACATAATCTTCAATCTCACGATGCATCATATCGTGGAACATAGCTGTCATGGTTCTTTGATACGTGGCTCCGGCATTCTTGAGTCCGAATGGCATGACGGTGTAATAGAAGTTCCCAATAGGTGTGCGGAATGCAGTCTTCTCAGCGTCCCTTGGAGACATAAAGATTTGATTATAACCGCTAAAGCCGTCCATAAAGGAGAACATTGCATGACCAGCAGCTGAATCAATCAGAAGGTCCATGTTGGGCAGCGGGAATTCATCCTTGGGACATGCCTTGTTGAGATTACGGAAATCCACACAACACCGGATCTGACCATTCTTTTTCTTCACGGGGACTATATTGGACAGCCACCGCGGATGCTGTATCGGTTTGATAAAGCCAGCTGACAGTAGCTTCTTGACTTCTTGGGTAATTTGAGCCTCGACCTCCGGATGGAAGGTCCTCATAGATTGTACCACTGGTCTAGTACCCGGTTCGACATTTAGAGAATGTGCAACCAATTTTGGGTCTATCCCGGGCATCTCATCATATTGCCAAGCAAAAACATCTTGATATTCTCTTAACAATTCTATTAGATGCGTTTTTTCTTCAACTGATAATGATGCACTAATAGAAACAGGTCTATGTACATTAGGATCGGAACTCAAATTGATTACCTCAAGTTCCTCTTTTGCAGAAAGTTTGGGATCTGCCGCAACAGCTTCTGCTTCTGCAGATTCTGAGATATCTGTTGTATTGACTGTGAGACAGGAGGGATGTGAGGTTCCCTCTTCTGATTCGGGGGCCTCTTGTTGGGGACAATTGGCCCCCGCGCACCTTCATAAGCGGTAAATGATGCGCCCGTCCGGTAAACGGACACGCTCACATTGTGGTTGACTTTTGCTAGCACTAGCTTCTGCTTTGCGCTTCTTTTTCCGTTCCAGCAGGTCTCTCAGGTCTGCCTCAGGAGCATCCTTTATTTCTTCCCACTTGGGCAGCGGGATTCCAATAGGTTTAGCAAGTGATGCTTCCCCTGCTGGAGTGATTTCATCATATAGGGCTGCCTCAACAAAGTGGGATTCGGATTGGTCAAAAGGTGTGGAATTGGCAGCTATCCGAATGGGCTTTCCATTAAGCCTTCCCTTCACACATTGGTGGTACGTGGAGGGGATAAGCTGGTGTTTGTGCAGCCAAGGCCTTCCCAATAATATATGATAAGGAACAACGGAATCCACAACGTGAAACCGTGTCAAAGCTACAATGGGGCCGACCTTTAAAACAAGTTGGATGTGCCCCTTAGTGTATTCACCAACACCGCCAAATCCTTTTATTTCCATAGGTGCTCCTTGGATCTTCCTTTGTGAAATCTCTGCTGCTTGGATTGTGCTTAAAGGAATAAGATTGATGCAAGAGCCGGTATCTACCAAAGCACGTCTCACTTGAACCTCATTGATTGTGGCTGAGAGGTAGAGAGGGCGTCGGTGATCTGGATACTGGACTTCCATGTCTTCATCTGTAAATGTGA
>BKZX01025467.1:0-10588 GCA_014362285.1 Fagus crenata | reverse complement strand
TCACAATTCCCTTCCTGAGCAAAGTGGGTTGCTCAGATTGCAGGAACATCCTATGGTGCAGCCAAGAGTCTCAGCATGGAGGAGCAAGTATATTGGTATCTAGAACTAGTCTTAGATGTTGTGAGTTTTTGTGTATATAAAGCAGAAGTAATGTATAGGTTTAAATACTCTTCCGCTATATTAGAGTTATTATGTCCACATACTGATGTATTTTGTATAAACAGTTATAAATGCTCTGATTACTATCACTTCCTTTAGGTGGACTAGTATATTCAATTATTTTACAAAGGAGTATGTTATTATATTATGGGAGTTCCCAACCCAAGAAGAAGTTAAAGAATCAGGATGAGAGAAGAGAGAAAGAAGGAAAAATTTTTATACTCCTTTTAGTTGGTCCGTGTTAATATCAGGCACAGGCTTGGTATTAGCATGCCGGTCTGATTCCAAATCATATTACGGATTTGGATCGTGACAGACATGGTATCAGAGCAATAGGAAGTGATCTTTAGAAGTTAGGCTTGAACTTGAAAACTATAGCAAGGTAGAAGGGTAGTCGGGATGTAGGACTTGTTTGCTTAATGATGATGTATCATTTGTTTGATGAGTGATTATTTTCTACATGCCTAACATGAGATGGGATATCAAGCTTAGTAATTATAAGATTTTATAGTAATTACTTAAGAAATATCATGTTTTATGAGATGTAAGCTAGTAGTTTTGTTATTTCTCAAAATTTAATGAAACTGTGAAAAGAAACTAGATTTTGAATGATAGAATTGTTGTGGTTTTGGAAAGTTAAAATGTAAAGTATTTTAATGAAGATATATATTTATTTTCTAAAATATATATTGTTGACCTCCCTAATGTTAGTTTGAATTGGATTTGTCAAACCCTATTGGCCACGTGTGGTCCGATAAATTTTGATCATCTAACCTTAGTGTGGTATGACATGAAGTTTTAACTATGATATGTATATGACCCTATTTTGGTCAAACAATTTGTTAACCCCGTTGAGCTCCCGTGTGGTTGAACAAATTTTAGACCCTATATAAAATAAAAAAGGTTTTTCACATGCCGAAAACTAAAACGTTTAGATATTATTTTCCTAAGGACATTTCTAGAAAGAAAGATTTAGTCAAATGATTTTTCAAGAGATTTCCTTAGATGAAGATGTGTAATGTCCTCTTTTGGACTATGAGAAAGGATATGTAGAGTTTTCTTTGTGTGGGATAAGGTCATATGGTGATCCTTGTAACGCCACCGCAGATATTAGGTGTGGCCTAACCCGATTTCACTTTTTATGTGTAAATGAGAGAATAATGATTACGATATTCTCATGAAATTGATTGTGGTAGAGGATAGATAGATTATTCGAGTAATCTCACACTTTGCACCTATTAGAGGAACATCTATTATTGATAAATTTTGGTATGTATACCTACAACAAGGGAATAGGTGCCAATAGGATTTAATCTATGTGTTATTTGATTTTGTATTTTGAGTGTACTAAGCGAAGTTCTTAATGGTTCTCCATATCATATTGAAATTGTCATTGAGAGTAAGGTGTATTATGGTGATTTATACTTGGACATGTTGATTCAATGCATTAGATTTTTTTTTTTTTTGATCTGCCAAGTAGATTCATGATATAATATTAGACTTGGTCATAAGAAGTTATGGAAACAAAGGTAATTGGGAAATAGGAGTTCCTATCTGGTTTAATGATTTATAGTTGTTACATGTTAACATGAGTTTGAGTCTAATATGTGATAAAATGCCTATAGGGTTGAGAAGTGACTATGAACATGTTAAGGGCTATGTTTTATTTATGGCTTAATGGGATGTTGTTGAGGATTCATACTTAAATGTTATGATCATGGCTTTAGTATTTATGTTATTAGTATTAGTATTCTTACTAAAGTTAATCGTGAATTGTTTGATCTGAGTTGTATTGGTAGTCTAGTAAGAGGTGAAAAAGAGATAATAATGTTTATAGTATTTTCCTAATTTAAGATGTTGAACTTTGGATGTTACCCTTTTCTTGATTAAAAGTCAGGATCAAATCTGAATATGTGGTTGTAATTGTTTCTGGATTTCAGTTTGTTCGTACCGAATCGGGTAAGGCATAACTTGAGATTGGAGTGGAATTTTGGAACGAAATTTTGGGAATAGATACTCAACTTGATGTTCTATAATTCTGTGAAATTTCATGAGTTTTCATTATGGTTTTGGGTGTCTAAAGACAGTCTAATTAGAGCTGTGTTACTGCAGAATGCAATCTGAGTACCCGAGGTTGAATCCTTTGTAGCTCTACTTAGAAATTAATTCTTGATATGAAATTTGGGGTATATGAAGTTAACATATATATGTTATAATCTGGAGAATTTGGAAATTTTTGGAGACTTCTGGGTATTTTAATTTTTAAGTCTTAGTGGGCTGATCTGTTCTAGAAATTAATGTGGAGGTTGTAACTTTGAATTCTTAGAAACCTAATCTAGAAGCATCACTTTTGTAAACTATTTTAGAGACATATCTTGAAGGTATAGACTTAATGTCTAGTGATGAACTTAATGAGGTTTAGGCCAAGATTTGTGTGGATCCTTTGGAAATTGGTTTTAGAAACATTGTGAGTTTTACAACATTATTAAAAGGATTTTGGGAAAGTTATTCCAAGGTCAATTGATACTTAATGTGAATTTCCTTTGGTGATCATATTTATGTTATTATGTGTTTTATGGCAACCTACATTCATGGTGATGGTGTACCTTAAGTTCAATGAATTGATTTGAAGGACATTATTGAGGTTAAGGTTACAACTTATTATAGGTGGTCGTGGCACCTCGGTGCTATGATGATAGATAGGTAGGATCTAAGAAAGGACCAAGTACATATAAGATACAAGAGATGACCAAATATATATGATCAAGGAATATGTCAAGATTAGTTCTCTGTGCATATACACTATGAGCAGTGATTCATAGAATACCTGAAGGACTAGGAAACTTCTCTTTACTATCTGAGGAAGGAAAGCAGTTAAGCATAGTGCTCATGACCTATCAAGGAATAGAAATAACACTCAACCCTGAGGTTTAGAGTAGTCTAGTCATAGCTTGAAAGTTTAAATGAATCCATAAAGAGTTAGGTTACCCCTTATTATGAATGAAAACCTAAATTAATTGTGTCATGTTGGAAAATGATGATATTAGAGCTTATCGTTTATTTAAGGAACCAAAGATGTGCAATAGAAGCGTGATATGTCAACTCACAGAGGAGTTTAGACAGAGTATGGTTCTAAAGTAATAAGAGTAAGAAACAAAGAACCCATGAGGAGTTAGAACTTGCCGAATAAACTTTCTAAAAGTATGTGTCCTAGAGATAGCTATGGATAGCAATTCAACGACCTAGATTTTTATTCAACTAAAGTCAAGAGTGTATTCAATCTAAAAGTTTGACGTCACTTGCGCTAGTTGCCATGCTATGTAAGGTGTGTTTGCACATTAAGACTTTCGATTAAAGTAGTATCCTTACGACAAACGCAAGTTGTTTTTAAAGATTATAGATAACTTATATTGTTGTTAATGATAGAGAATACATCAAAGAGTGGAGGTAGCATATAATCCTGAAGTGAGGGTTTAAATCAGTTGTACTACTTTAGAAAAGATAGATTTAGAGTTAAATCTGTCAAGTAAGAAAATCAGGGGAATACAACGAAAGCGTAGTGTGTAACCTTTAGGCTGAATTTAGAAAATGTTACTCTAAGTTTATGAAGTGCAGAAACATAGTGTCTTGAGGAGTTTAAAGACATGTTAAAGTAATAGAAACCCTTTGAGGTATATGCGTCTTATGTGTTGGTTGAGGTCATTACGAGGTAAACTAAGGATACAACCGTGGAGTTGAGTCATAGGTGAGAATAAACGATTTCAATTTTCAGGGACGAAAATTTTATAAGGAGGGGAGATTGTGATGCCCGACACCCAATTAATGTCCAATTTAGTATATCTAATGTTAGGTGGAAAATTACAATAGAACTAGTAAGTTAATTTAAATTGGTTAGATACTATACTATTTTAATATAGATACAATAGAATTAGTGAGTATATAGTTTAACTAACCAAACCCTAAAAAATAGCATTAAGGTAATTGTTACAATGACTTAGGGGTAGTTTGGTTATTACACTTAAATTGGTGAACCAATAAGAGTTGGACACATGTCATCCACTAAAACTAAAACCACATAATCAGCCCATTTTTCCCTTTAAATGGCCGGCCCCCACCATTGACTTTCTCACTTTCTCTAATAGCAAACAAAGAGAGAAAAGCTCCAACTCTCTTCTCTTCTTGGTAGACCCACGGGTCCAGCATCTTTCAAGGGGAAAAACCCCATTTGTTTCCTCAAGTCTCCTTCCACAATTCATGCTAGAGTGAGCCTAGCATCATCCTCCAAAAACCCTAAGCTAGGTAAGGATTTTTAACTATCAAATACTTGGATTTTGAGGTTTAATATTTGAGATTTGTTGATGGAAGTTGCTGGATCTTATGTTGCTATGTGAGTTTGGTGTTCTATTTTAATTTACGGATTTCATGTTGTGATTTGAGTATTAATCTATGCTTGAATGTGCTATTAGAGATGGATTTGAAGTGGTAGTTGCTGGAAATTTTACTGCTCTGTCAGGTCTGCGTGAACAGTAAAATTTCGTGGAAATTCTGTTATTTTTGAAAATAGATATGAGGAAACGGTTTTCTCTAGGCTAATATATCATATGTCTAGTTTATGTATATGTATATGAAATTTCATAGAAAAATATTGAGTTTCGATAATTATTTGTTAATTTACAAGAAAACTGTACAATCTGTCAATTTGACAGATTCTGTGTTTGTCGGTTTGAAATTGCTTAATAAATCCAATATTTGGAATTTAAGTGATTGGAGTAAGTTTCTGGAACCCTAGGATGTATATGTTCTTGATGGAATTAACCCTATACCATTTCAGTAAATAAGGAATTGTGGGTACTGATCTAAAGTTACCTTCAAAATTGTGCTGGCAGATTTGAGTCTTTTGTCTTGGTTGAATTTTATAATTTTGTATAAAGCTCAAATTGAGTTGAAAATTTAGGGGCACATGATACACATATATAGTTATTCTCCAATAAAATTTCATGAGTTTATGACACCTTTTGGTTGGTCATATAAGGCTTAGAAGTGGGCTAAATAGCAGGGGATATGTTGCAGCAACTTGTATAATCATGGATTTTTGAAGAATTTATTCTTGCAATTGGACAAGTGAATTGAGCTGAAATTTGGTATACATGATAAATAATGTGTTTACTAAATGGGTAATTTTTTTATATGTCCTAATTATACCATCTAGTATAGAAAAGAAATATTTTGAGTCCTGCAATACGGTTTCTGTTTTAGGCAGTAAATAGAACTAGTTTTGATATTTTGCCACTATTGCTTAGTTTGCTTGTTTGGTTGCCTTTGGGTTGCGATATAGAGACTCTTAGGAACCTAAATAGGGTAAGGATGTGAAAAGGATTAGAAAACCTATAGAATTGATAGTTAAGGGAAGCCATGAGTGCTTTTGTGAGTTAGAATGTCTGCTAATCATTGGATTTTAATATCCTTTGGTCTAGGGATTGAACAAGGAAAGTAGAGAACTCCATTGCAAGCTTTGAGACTGCTGTGCTGCTGCTAGATTGAGGTAAGGGAATGTGCCATGAAAATTTAATAGTCTATATTTTAAGAATATATCTATATATGTTTTATCAATGTTTTCAGTAAACTCAGTTTGATACTTGTTTATAAAGAAAATGTGCATTGATTTAGAAACAGTTTTGAGTTGGTACAGTTAAGACAAATTTTAGAAGCAAGTTGTGGATATGCTATGGATTTTGGCTTAGTAAGGCAAGAAAGAGATTGAAAAATAAATAAGCATGATATGTTTTAAGAACACCAAAAACAGTTTTGAGTGTGATGCCCTGTAGACTGACAACCCAAGGCCACGAGGGGATCGTATGCCCTAAAGACATGGCAAGAAGGCCTTGAGGGGTTTTATTCCCTGTAGACCGGCAACAAGTAAGGCCACGAGGGGTTGTATTCCCTGAAGATATGGCAACTTAGGCCACGAGGGGATCTTCGGATCTTTGTAGACTGGCAAGAAGGCCACGAGGGGTTTCATACCCTGTAGACATGGCACCAGTAAGGTCACGAGGGGCATAATCTTAAAGATAAAGTATAGTTACATGTTCCATATAGTTTTGCTATATTATGCAAGAGTATGAGATAAGTTTTCTCTTCAGAACAGTTTAAGGGAACATGTTTAGTTTACATATAAAAGAATTATGCTATATGTTTAGATTTCAATAAATATATTATGCCTTACAAGTTATTAGATATTATGTTCATCAGTATGAAACATATATGTGCAAGAAACTCATGAAATCATTTTAGCATGAACTGTTTATACGCAAGTCATATCCACAAAGATTATTCTGTTTATCATGCATTCATGCATACTGTTAAAGTTTCATATCACAATTCCCTTCCTGAGCAAAGTGGGTTGCTCAGATTGCAGGAACATCCTATGGTGCAGCCAAGAGTCTCAGCATGGAGGAGCAAGTATATTGGTATCTAGAACTAGTCTTAGATGTTGTGAGTTTTTGTGTATATAAAGCAGAAGTAATGTATAGGTTTAAATACTCTTCCGCTATATTAGAGTTATTATGTCCACATACTGATGTATTTTGTATAAACAGTTATAAATGCTCTGATTACTATCACTTCCTTTAGGTGGACTAGTATATTCAATTATTTTACAAAGGAGTATGTTATTATATTATGGGAGTTCCCAACCCAAGAAGAAGTTAAAGAATCAGGATGAGAGAAGAGAGAAAGAAGGAAAAATTTTTATACTCCTTTTAGTTGGTCCGTGTTAATATCAGGCACAGGCTTGGTATTAGCATGCCGGTCTGATTCCAAATCATATTACGGATTTGGATCGTGACAGACATGGTATCAGAGCAATAGGAAGTGATCTTTAGAAGTTAGGCTTGAACTTGAAAACTATAGCAAGGTAGAAGGGTAGTCGGGATGTAGGACTTGTTTGCTTAATGATGATGTATCATTTGTTTGATGAGTGATTATTTTCTACATGCCTAACATGAGATGGGATATCAAGCTTAGTAATTATAAGATTTTATAGTAATTACTTAAGAAATATCATGTTTTATGAGATGTAAGCTAGTAGTTTTGTTATTTCTCAAAATTTAATGAAACTGTGAAAAGAAACTAGATTTTGAATGATAGAATTGTTGTGGTTTTGGAAAGTTAAAATGTAAAGTATTTTAATGAAGATATATATTTATTTTCTAAAATATATATTGTTGACCTCCCTAATGTTAGTTTGAATTGGATTTGTCAAACCCTATTGGCCACGTGTGGTCCGATAAATTTTGATCATCTAACCTTAGTGTGGTATGACATGAAGTTTTAACTATGATATGTATATGACCCTATTTTGGTCAAACAATTTGTTAACCCCGTTGAGCTCCCGTGTGGTTGAACAAATTTTAGACCCTATATAAAATAAAAAAGGTTTTTCACATGCCGAAAACTAAAACGTTTAGATATTATTTTCCTAAGGACATTTCTAGAAAGAAAGATTTAGTCAAATGATTTTTCAAGAGATTTCCTTAGATGAAGATGTGTAATGTCCTCTTTTGGACTATGAGAAAGGATATGTAGAGTTTTCTTTGTGTGGGATAAGGTCATATGGTGATCCTTGTAACGCCACCGCAGATATTAGGTGTGGCCTAACCCGATTTCACTTTTTATGTGTAAATGAGAGAATAATGATTACGATATTCTCATGAAATTGATTGTGGTAGAGGATAGATAGATTATTCGAGTAATCTCACACTTTGCACCTATTAGAGGAACATCTATTATTGATAAATTTTGGTATGTATACCTACAACAAGGGAATAGGTGCCAATAGGATTTAATCTATGTGTTATTTGATTTTGTATTTTGAGTGTACTAAGCGAAGTTCTTAATGGTTCTCCATATCATATTGAAATTGTCATTGAGAGTAAGGTGTATTATGGTGATTTATACTTGGACATGTTGATTCAATGCATTAGATTTTTTTTTTTTTTGATCTGCCAAGTAGATTCATGATATAATATTAGACTTGGTCATAAGAAGTTATGGAAACAAAGGTAATTGGGAAATAGGAGTTCCTATCTGGTTTAATGATTTATAGTTGTTACATGTTAACATGAGTTTGAGTCTAATATGTGATAAAATGCCTATAGGGTTGAGAAGTGACTATGAACATGTTAAGGGCTATGTTTTATTTATGGCTTAATGGGATGTTGTTGAGGATTCATACTTAAATGTTATGATCATGGCTTTAGTATTTATGTTATTAGTATTAGTATTCTTACTAAAGTTAATCGTGAATTGTTTGATCTGAGTTGTATTGGTAGTCTAGTAAGAGGTGAAAAAGAGATAATAATGTTTATAGTATTTTCCTAATTTAAGATGTTGAACTTTGGATGTTACCCTTTTCTTGATTAAAAGTCAGGATCAAATCTGAATATGTGGTTGTAATTGTTTCTGGATTTCAGTTTGTTCGTACCGAATCGGGTAAGGCATAACTTGAGATTGGAGTGGAATTTTGGAACGAAATTTTGGGAATAGATACTCAACTTGATGTTCTATAATTCTGTGAAATTTCATGAGTTTTCATTATGGTTTTGGGTGTCTAAAGACAGTCTAATTAGAGCTGTGTTACTGCAGAATGCAATCTGAGTACCCGAGGTTGAATCCTTTGTAGCTCTACTTAGAAATTAATTCTTGATATGAAATTTGGGGTATATGAAGTTAACATATATATGTTATAATCTGGAGAATTTGGAAATTTTTGGAGACTTCTGGGTATTTTAATTTTTAAGTCTTAGTGGGCTGATCTGTTCTAGAAATTAATGTGGAGGTTGTAACTTTGAATTCTTAGAAACCTAATCTAGAAGCATCACTTTTGTAAACTATTTTAGAGACATATCTTGAAGGTATAGACTTAATGTCTAGTGATGAACTTAATGAGGTTTAGGCCAAGATTTGTGTGGATCCTTTGGAAATTGGTTTTAGAAACATTGTGAGTTTTACAACATTATTAAAAGGATTTTGGGAAAGTTATTCCAAGGTCAATTGATACTTAATGTGAATTTCCTTTGGTGATCATATTTATGTTATTATGTGTTTTATGGCAACCTACATTCATGGTGATGGTGTACCTTAAGTTCAATGAATTGATTTGAAGGACATTATTGAGGTTAAGGTTACAACTTATTATAGGTGGTCGTGGCACCTCGGTGCTATGATGATAGATAGGTAGGATCTAAGAAAGGACCAAGTACATATAAGATACAAGAGATGACCAAATATATATGATCAAGGAATATGTCAAGATTAGTTCTCTGTGCATATACACTATGAGCAGTGATTCATAGAATACCTGAAGGACTAGGAAACTTCTCTTTACTATCTGAGGAAGGAAAGCAGTTAAGCATAGTGCTCATGACCTATCAAGGAATAGAAATAACACTCAACCCTGAGGTTTAGAGTAGTCTAGTCATAGCTTGAAAGTTTAAATGAATCCATAAAGAGTTAGGTTACCCCTTATTATGAATGAAAACCTAAATTAATTGTGTCATGTTGGAAAATGATGATATTAGAGCTTATCGTTTATTTAAGGAACCAAAGATGTGCAATAGAAGCGTGATATGTCAACTCACAGAGGAGTTTAGACAGAGTATGGTTCTAAAGTAATAAGAGTAAGAAACAAAGAACCCATGAGGAGTTAGAACTTGCCGAATAAACTTTCTAAAAGTATGTGTCCTAGAGATAGCTATGGATAGCAATTCAACGACCTAGATTTTTATTCAACTAAAGTCAAGAGTGTATTCAATCTAAAAGTTTGACGTCACTTGCGCTAGTTGCCATGCTATGTAAGGTGTGTTTGCACATTAAGACTTTCGATTAAAGTAGTATCCTTACGACAAACGCAAGTTGTTTTTAAAGATTATAGATAACTTATATTGTTGTTAATGATAGAGAATACATCAAAGAGTGGAGGTAGCATATAATCCTGAAGTGAGGGTTTAAATCAGTTGTACTACTTTAGAAAAGATAGATTTAGAGTTAAATCTGTCAAGTAAGAAAATCAGGGGAATACAACGAAAGCGTAGTGTGTAACCTTTAGGCTGAATTTAGAAAATGTTACTCTAAGTTTATGAAGTGCAGAAACATAGTGTCTTGAGGAGTTTAAAGACATGTTAAAGTAATAGAAACCCTTTGAGGTATATGCGTCTTATGTGTTGGTTGAGGTCATTACGAGGTAAACTAAGGATACAACCGTGGAGTTGAGTCATAGGTGAGAATAAACGATTTCAATTTTCAGGGACGAAAATTTTATAAGGAGGGGAGATTGTGATGCCCGACACCCAATTAATGTCCAATTTAGTATATCTAATGTTAGGTGGAAAATTACAATAGAACTAGTAAGTTAATTTAAATTGGTTAGATA
>BKZX01025447.1:0-10459 GCA_014362285.1 Fagus crenata | reverse complement strand
GTTATTGTTAGAGATAGTGGCTCATCTTATATATATATATATATATATATATATATGTTGTAAAACCTATTCTTTGATAGTGAAAAATTTGCGGCACACTGACGAACCATGTAAAATATCCTGTGTTTATTTATCACTAATTTTCTTAGATCGACAATCATCAACATCTCTATACTCTAATCACATTACTAATCAATCATTCACAGTAATCAATCAAGTTATATATAATTAACTATATACCAGGAAAATGCCGAGGAAGGCTAGCCATAAGCACCGACGACACGAGCAATTGGTATCGAGAGAAGAGATGGCTTCTCTCCGAATCTGAAGGATTCCTTCCCTCCGATATCTTATCCTTGTAGGACTGCAAAGCATGAGACAACATCAACAAGCACTTCTCCTGGTAATTCTTTTCCACAGAGATCTCTTCCAGAGCTTTGCACAATGCTCGCTGAACCTCACTCTCACATATCTGCGATTCACAATAATATATATAATTATTGAGTGTATGTATATAATATAGATATTGTAGAGATTGATGCTATACATACCTGAGGTTTGTTTTTCGATAGAAATGCAAAATTGCTGTAAGCATCGAAATGGCGCCAAAATTTTGAAGCTCCATTTTGCTCAAAAATTTCCTGCAGAATTTTGAAAAACACAATAATCCGAAATTCAATTTCGCAAACAGTGACCTAACTTTGAGAAATGAGAGTGTATATACTATATACTATATACCTCTAGTGCCTTGAGAAAGTGGTCGCGAACCAGAGAGTGGAGGCCGTGCTTGCAAAGGACGTGGACGTGAGCGACGAATTCGGGGCCGACAGAGAGGTCTCCGGCGCCGTTGAGAAGAGCTTCGGTGGTGGCGCAGAAGCCGGTGTAGCTCTCGTGGATTTCTTGGATCGAATCGTCGGTGAGAGCGTCCAGAATCGCTAGGTCCGTTGCCATCAATGTCTCTCAGAGAAAACGAGAAATGGAATTTTCGAATTTTTTGTGGGTTTTGGGATTTGCCGCCAGTGTGAGGGATTTGGGGGCATAGCTAGGACAGTTAACTGTTAAGTAAACAAGCAACCGAGTATTCAAATTATTAGGCAGAATTAATTCATTTTTTTCTATTTCTTAGATTAGATGAGCTCAAGTTAATTATTAAACTATACTAGTTTTAAATTTGTGCGATGTATCAATATTTTGTTGTTTTTATATTAAACAATATTGTGGGCATAGGCAGTGAGTTGTGAATGTTTCAAGGTGGGGATGGGGATGAGTTTCAAATGTAATTGGTATTTCGGATGGGTAATTTGGTTATAAGGATAATCGGTTTATGGGTGGTTTTTAAGTAAATTGCCTAAGTGTAAAAGTGGGAAGAAAAAAATATATATATATTTAATCAATCTGTTAGTCACTTATACAAAAATTTATTAAAGGCATATAGAAAAACCAATTATGCATGTTTTTAAAACATTAGTTGATATGCCCATTATAGTGTACACAATCAAACATTCAACATATTTTAAACATTTATACCTATAAATTTATAATATAAAGTAATTATTTAATACTCTTTTGATTTACCTTTGATTTAGTACTCCTAGAATAAAATAAATGTATACTCTTCTCTCTCACATGAATTTACGAGCTTGTTCACGAACACATTATTATTATGTTTTAAGCCCAACTTATTTAATATTTGTAGAGGCCCATTTTTTCAGTCTACGGTGGACCAAATCCAACACCTCAGTGATCCACCAGGGGTCCAAAGCCCAACAACACTAGTGATCCACGGTAGACGGAACATGAGGAAAAATGGCCCAAAAGCCATCCATCGAGCCCAAAGTCCAAAGAGGAGAGGAAAGCCCAGTCCACCTGGTCATCAAATTCCAGTTTGCCGCACAAAGGAATTCTGAAATAATTTGAAAATGAGAGGGAGAATGGCCTTCAAGCATCATTTTTCCCTCCTCCCTTGGCGCGGTGCTCGAGGCGCTGAAGGGAGATATTTCCAAGGAAGAATCACATTTCTAAAGTTTAATCATTACACTAAGAGTTGGTCTTCTTCATTAACCATCAGACATGGTAAATACCCAAAAGAAGATGATCCACCGCAGCATCAGCCAAAGCCCAGAAAAGTGGAAGAGAGCTGGTCCTCCACACCACCCAATGGTCCACGACGAGTTGTCCAGCAGTCCACAGCAAACTCAGTCACTAAAAAACGATCTGCGGCGGCACCAGCTGCGGCCAATGACGAAGAGAGTGACAAAGAAAATGAGGCAAGGCTGAAAAGACCAAGAAATCTCCCATGGCCGCCCAAATCAGTACCATCTGAAGTGGGTAATGATGAAAAGCCAGCTGGTTATTTCCTTTATCCACTGGTCACGGTGGACCTCGGCACAAAGTAGTCCACGGCAGCACCAGCTGGGACAAAACGATAATCAAGGCTTAAAAAGACTTGAGAAATCTGCCATGGCCACCACCACTCAAGGACAACGACCACCACAGCCCAGCACTCCGGTGGTCCTTACTCCTCCACATCATGGAACTTAGGAAGCAAGTTTTGGAGGTAGGGGAACCAATTTACTCCAATTTTATTTGATCTGCCGTAACAAAAATGGTATTGATCTGCTGGGGAAAAAAATACCAAAAACGGTAAGCTCAAATCTAATTAATGCAAAACGTGCGTGAGTCAAGTCGTCTTAAATGTTTCAGGCCATCATCAAGCATTAAATGCTTATCACCTCCATCCTCATAAATGGCCTGAAAACCCGCCGTCCGCCGCAGATCAAATCAGATCTGCGGCAGACGAAAACCATCAACTCAATCTCCAAGCTACACTTTGTCAAATCTCAGCCCCTTTACCTCCCAGATAAACAGTGATTCTCATGATTAGGGGGATAACAAATCAGACCCTCATACATAAACACTACTATAAATAGGGGTGAAAGAAAAGGGGAAGGGGTTGGTCTTTTGCTGATCAGAAATCCTTAGACTGGAACTTCTCCATTAGAGCTGACTTCAAAAGGTCCAGAAATACAAAGCCAACAGCAGTCCACGGGACACTTCCCGTAGGTCCACGGTAGACTAAAAACACTTTTAGTCTGCCACAACAGAAAATTCCCATCAAACACTCAACCAAACACTCCGCACTGACTCATGTACGTTTTGCACAGTAAATGGTTCTCTTCCTACTCCCAAATCTCTCAAGTTCCATGATTATTGTGTTTCTTTGATCTGCTCCTCTTTTCTTGCAAGCCACAGGAGAAGTCAAGTGCACTATGCCCAATCTCTTGATCCACGGCGCTGGTCCTTGATTTCCATTACTTGTCATGTCTACTGTATTTTCCACCACTAAATGTGCAAATTTGTGGTGTGTTCCCCCATGTGCTGTCCTCTCTATATTGTAATTATTAAATGTTCTGGTGGAAGTAAAGTTCAAAATTACTAGTTTACTTTGATCTGCGGTATTAGCTTCAGTGGTCCACCGTAACCTCCTACGTGAGCATTGCAGCCTAGTGGATTGAAGAATACTAGAGGGAAATGCACCATTAGCCTCTGAGTGGTCTACCACACTTGGAGTAGAGTTCTAGGCTCAACATCCTCCACACATACAAACTCCGCCCGTATTTAGCCCGTCCGTGGATTAATACGTGGCCCATCGGTGCAAGAAATTTTGTGCATCCACAATATTCAAGTCCAAACTTAAGTTCAAGTTTGAACTTGATTCATTTACCAAGCTTTTCCTCAATGAGCCTAATTCATAAGTAACTCACTTCATTTACAGCCATATACATACATGTGCGGGCCACCTCCACTCATTTGGGCCTGTAATTGGTCTTCAGCACAAGGGAGAAAATAAACAAATCAGTCAACGGCACGTCGTTTGTTCCCCAAAACACAGAAAACCGATTAAAGCCTTTGCACAACACAGATTACATTGCATCCATGAAATGAAACCAAGCCGAGAAGAACACCAACGACATGACCCGACCCAGACCCAGACCCAGACCCAGACCCAGACCCACACCCGGACCCACACCCACACGAAGGTCATGCTGACGTCACTCTCGGCCATGGCGGCCGAGACCACGACCTTCCCGATCGACCTGACAAAGACAAGGCTTCAGCTCCTCGTCCACGGTGAGTCAAGGTCGACGAACGCGTTCCGAGTGGCCTCGGAGATCGTTCGCGAGCAAGGTCCTCTAGGGCTCTACAAGGGCTTGTCCCCAGCGATTCTCAGGCACCTCTTCTATACACCGATTCGGATCGTTTCCTACGAGCACCTCAGAAATGCGCTCGTCTCTTCCTCTGTTGATGGTGCCTCCCTTTCTCTCCCTGCCAAGGCTATCGCCGGTGGAATCTCCGGTGTCATCGCTCAGGTAACACCCTCAGCCTCTCGTTTTTTGTTGTTGTTGCATAATTTATATAAATTGAGTGTTTAAAAGTAAATATAACTTATGAATGTGTTATTTCTTATATAAAAGAGTGTACATTGTGTGAATTCATTTAAAATATAAAATTTTGATCTTGCTAGATATATAGGGAACTTTATATAATCTCAATTATGAATCATGAAAATATATGTGTATCCAAATGGATGCCCTTTGAAGGAGTTAATGAAGAAGTTACATGAATCTATTTTGTTAAGAGAAAAATCGAAGAAAACTCGGTTAAGTTCGAGGGAAATTGGCAACCATTTCGCCAAGTGTGTGTGGGGCATTGGATTTTTGAAGGAGGCCTTTCCTGAATTGTATGGTATTTGCTAGGGATATGGGAACTATTGTGGCAGATTATTTACATTGGATAGATGGCTCTAAGTTTCAGGATGTTAATTTTTACGACCTATCCATGATTGCTATTAACTAAATAATTGCTAATCGACGGATAATAATTGTTTAAAACTAACTCAAATCCAACAAGTTAGTTCTAATAAATAAATGCCTTAATGAACACTTACCGTGATTATAGACCATCAACCCCGCATTGTATATAATTGATAAAGTTGGTAAAAGATATTATGTGGTTCTTCAATTAAGCATTACATCATATAGAATATTGTTGATAGTCTTGGAGTTCCTATTTAAGGATGAGAATGAATCATCCTGCATTGCTTTGAGTTTGACAGGTAAATTGTAAGCCATTCATAAAAAAAAAAATTTTAAAAAAAACCCTCTAACTATTCATTGGTTCCATAGAGGATTATTAACTGGCTAGAAACTTGGCCTGATTAAATGGGGCCATGGGGGCATATGATCTTCGATCTCTTTTTCTTCTGTAAATCTCTTTTTCTTCTTACAGAAAATAATACTCCTTTACCCCTCCATATGAATGTACTTTTGTTGAAGCACTGGCTCAAAAAATGGATTATTGACTTTGTCATTATTGAGGCTGCTTATATCTGCTGTTTCCTCTGGTCACCAGACCCTAGAGATTTTAGGCATCTTTAAAAGTCGACCTCTGCTTTACCGCCAAATGATTCATCTCATGTCCTGTGTGGATGAACACATGCACACTACAAGTTTAATGATATTTTAGTAACCAAATGATATTAATACCTGGAACAGATCTTGGTTTAACAAGAATTTTTTTTTTTTTTTTTTTGTATAGTGCATGACATTTTTTGTTTTGATGAGTAATGGTACTTCTCTATTTTCCATTAGTAGTGCAGGTAGTGGCAAGCCCTGCTGATCTTGTTAAGGTGAGGATGCAAGCAGATGGCCATATGGTGAGCCAAGGTTTCCAACCTAGATACTCAGGGCCTCTTCATGCTTTAAACAAGATTGTGCGCACAGAAGGTTTTGGAGGACTTTGGAAAGGAGTTTTCCCAAATGTACAAAGAGCATTTTTGGTGAATATGGGAGAATTAGCGTGCTATGATCATGCAAAGCGTTTTGTTATTCAAAATCAGATAGCTAATGACAATATCTATGCCCACACCTTAGCATCTATTATGTCAGGTCTTTCAGCAACTTCTTTGAGCTGTCCAGCTGATGTCGTAAAGACAAGAATGATGAGCCAGGCAGCAGGCAAGGAAGGGAAAGTTATTTACAACAGTTCTTATGATTGTCTGATGAAGACTGTTAGAATTGAAGGATTAAGAGCACTATGGAAGGGATTCTTTCCAACATGGGCAAGGCTTGGTCCATGGCAATTTGTGTTTTGGGTCTCATATGAGAAACTCCGACAAATTGCCGGGCTCTCTTCCTTCTGATACATTATTTGATTGGCACTCACCTTTCGACTTGCAACTTTTAAGATCCCTTAAATTAGATCCATTTATAAGCACCTTTTCAAGCTTCAAAGAAGGCAAATCACTTTCCCTCTTGGATGCAATGATTCATATACCTGGTTGGGAAGATTGCTTGGTTCAAATGATAAAACAGTGGCACACAATATGTCAGTGCTGTAGCAAGGCCCAGTCTTTTGCCCATTTTAAACTTTTCAGAGTTTTGGTCTCAGCCTGTAATAACCAGTAAGCTGATGACAAGGCAGGTCAATGCTCAAGGCATTTTACAATTCTAAATGCCTTGTAGAGTTTTATTTGTGAACTTGAAATGTAATTACTCTACACAAATGTCTTTTAGATGGCGTTTGATTTGGAAAATCTAATATATTCTCTTGTATTAAGGTTCCGACAATGTTATACAATAATACAATGCCAAGCAATATAACAATGCTTGCATTTGATTTAATAAAGAATATGATAAGATTTATGATGATATAAGATTCATGCTTAGCTTATTTCCAAGAATTTTGAAGGAATCTTTGTTCTCAAATACTCATGCACTATGTAAACTTGAAGTATCTCATATATTTTAATTTAGCTTGAAAATCAATAATATTATCTCAAGAAACTTAATAAAATAAAAAACAGCAGAAGACATAGCATAAATACTTAGTATTGTTAGTGTCTAGAAAATGATATTCTGACTTCAATTGGGGTGAGGGAAAGGGAGCAGTCAGGTGAGGAAGAGAGGATACGAGTGCTTTTGGCAAGCCTTAAAAAGGCCAATTTTTTGGAATGAGTTTGTTTTGGCTGACCTCACACCCAAAAAAGCTTTGCTATTTTTTTTTACAATAATTTCAACAAATAAGAAATCACCAAAGCATATCCTAATGCACACTAAATGAGAATAATACTATCATTGTAACACAAATAGAATTTATGTTCTCAAAGGAGTTCAAAATTCCCCCTATATAACGTTTCGTGGGAATTTATATGTCTAAGGTATCTAAATTACCTTGAATTATTTGCAAAGAATGTGCAAAAACTTAAAAATAAAAACAAAAATAAATTAAAAAAAATCTTAAAAGATGACTTGAACCAGTTCCACATGGCAAACCAAACTGTGTGTTTAGTATGATTATACCAGAACCCTAACTAAGAATCGATGATTTATTTATAGAAGCCTTACTTGACCATACCCTCATACCTTTTCTTAGATAAGTTAGAATTTGAAACTATAGCATCCACGTGCTCCATATTGATTGTATTTTATCATCATACCAAGACATCAATGAATTCATTTTCAGTGTAGACAAGATTCAAACCTAAGTCCATTATATTTTAAGGGCTATCTAACTGGAACCCACTACTTTGTCATACTTAATAGCAATTGATTTCTGTTTCTAAAGGTGGGGAACCCATTCATAAGTGGCAAAATTAGACTTTGCTATACTGTGAATTAAGGCAATTCATGTTGCTCAGCTGTAAATATTCAGTACCCCCACCTTCCACAGATGTTTAAGGCTCCATTGTGTGATTGGAACTGGGCCAGAGTCTGAGCCATTTGTTTGCCCCAGCTCTTTAAAATGGGCTGGTTTTCGGCTTCAAGGCAATTAGGTCTCCCAGCTGTTGATTGTTGGGGGTTGGGCTCCCTTGATTGCAGCCATGTAATATTGGGTACCAAGCTATATGAATGTAACTACCTGTTTAATATTTTAGTTATGGAACTACCATTGTTACTTCTCTTTGCCATGTGATCATTATGCACTAAATGTTAGGTATTAAAGGTAACTTAACTTCCCCACCAAATTTGTTTGCAATATAGCATTTAGTCAGTGAAATCCATAAATGGCTTCTAACTAGAACAATTTATAACACCCTAAATGTGCCAAGCTGGAAGCTCAAAACCATAAAATTCAGGGAACCATCATGAGATTTAGGTTTAATTACTTTGCATCATGTTTCAAAATTGTCCCTATGCTTTTACAAGTTTCATTTTAGTCCTCAACATTTTCTCTATGTTTTAAAATGATCTCTATCCTTTGAAATGTTTCATTTTAATCATACTTTTAAGTTTGTATAAAAATTATCACATTTTTCCATCTAACAGTTAATAACATACACCTTTTTGGCACAAAATTAAAAATATAAAGACTAAAATGAAACATTTCAAAGGATATAGACCATTTTGAAACATGAAACAAAGGTTGAAGATTAAAATGAAACATTTAAAATGATAGCATAGCTTTGAAATCATTATAAAGTGAATAAGAAAATAGAGAAAGCGAAGAGAAAAAGATAGAGAACACATGGAATTATAACGTTGTTCGGCTTTAAACTTTGGTTATTACACCTTTCTTATTTATAAGCCATGTGTAGCTAAATCCTAAGGTTACGTGACTTGAACTACACGTAGGATTATAATTATTTTGTTTGCACTCCAAGTAAGATTAGATAGAATACTTGAACTTAACTATAGGATTGATCGAGCCTTGAATCGTAGTCTTTTTGCTAATTATGCTACCCCTTAAGGTCACTATGTTACAAATGTTACTTGAAGGAGTAGAATGTTACCTAAACAAGGGACCAATCTAATTTGTTTCTAAAGTTCTTGTAGCTAGGGATAGTGAGTCGACAAAGCTCTATTCATAGAGCCGTATAAGACAATAGACTACAAAATGCTAAAAGTACAGTCTCTCTTAGATTTTTTCCAGCTTTCAAATAATCTCCCAAAACAAAACCTCTTGAAATAGACCATACGAAGGAAAAGGAAAGGTCAGTGTGATCAATGTTATTATTAAGGAACTGAAATACTCGTTTTCGTCGAAGAAATATAAAAGCTTTTTGCAAAATTTTTTTTTTTTGGGGTACATGACAAGGGCGGAGTTAGGAATTTAATCTAAGGTGAGCACTTTTAGATTTCAAACTTTAATAAATATAATACAATAAAAAAAAAATGCCAGAAACCCATATACATTGTTTATATAAACAAAAGGTAACAAACAATAAGCTCATTATAACCTTCTACAATTGATTTCGACGTGTTTTCATATTTTGAAACCGTTGCATAATTATTTCATTATCAATACTACGAAAAATGTATTTCTCTATGTATTTAATCAAGTTGTCAATCATCCGACTTTCTTGTGAAGTATTTCTCCATTACTATTTCAAAAATATTAAAAGAAAAACAATGTTCATAAAATAAACGAACACATCATAAAATATAAAATTAACATTTTTTAAGTTTTTTTTTTTTTTTTCTACACTAATAAAACTAACAAACACTCAAATAGTAATAAAACAAAAACCTTGTTTAGCAACAAAAAAAATAAAACAAAAACCTACCGACTTACTAAATATAAAACACAATCAATCATATTAAAAAAAAAATCAGTCACAGTAACACAAATACACTGATATTGTTGTGATTTTATTTTTGGACTAAATTTTGTTAATATTATTTGGTTTTTTTTCTTCTATGTTATTTGGCCTTCTTCTTTTTTCTTTTTTCTTTTTTGTGTGTAGTAATTTACTTAGAATTTTTATTTTGAGGATGGCATTTTATCATTTTACTTTTTTATATATATAAATATACCTTTTTTTTTTTTTTTTTAATTTTTAAATTTGAGCACCCTGCTCATGAATTGAATCCGCCCACTTGACAAATCACTATCTTGAGGGCATATCGCATGTGATTGCTAAAAATACGGGTGAAATGTTTAACTTTGTAGTTCGTACTTTGTACTTTATACATATATGATATATCTAATGGGTCCCAAGGAGTGACGTGAAATATAAAATGTACGCTTAGTTGGTAGAGCAGAGATACATTCCCAACTACATTTCAATTAGGATGTGACAATCTCTGCTCGAAATAATAACGGAAACTCTCATCTTCATTATTCCCAACCGTTTGCTTTTATCGACCTTTGCTAGCATAACTGCCAATTTATAAAATACTCCCTAGGCTTTTCTTTTCCTTTTTTTGTTACTGTGAATTGGAAAAAATAAAATAAATTGTAAAGACCTTGAGAAATAAGAAGTCTTCTCGCATCCTTAATCAACTGGTTTGACATGAAGGAAGAGTACACATAATGACCATTGAGATAGCTAGGTTGAATGGGGCTTAAGTTCATCTAAAATATCTTAGTATTATGTTATTTAAAATTTTAATAAATGTGTCACCTCCAAGGTTGTTAAAATCGGGATCCTACGCAGGATCGCTGGAGGGATTTTATG
>BKZX01025416.1:0-11193 GCA_014362285.1 Fagus crenata | reverse complement strand
GATCCGGGTCTTCCGCAACGAGTAAGTATCTCAAACCCGGTCAGATGAAATATGATTTACATTGGTATCAGAGCTATAGTTTGGCTTGCTTTGCTGTTTTTTTTTTATGCTATGATGTTCTTTGATGCTATGTTTTATTGGATTAAACCATTATTAAAATAGTAAAGTTTTTTTTTAGGTAAAACTTTTTATGTGGTTATGTTTTTATGAGTAAAGGAATAATCTAATAAAACTTTTGATACTATACAGTGATGATTGAAGAATATTCCGATATTCTTTTGATATATTAAACTTTTGAATTGAATATCGGAATAAGAATATATTAAACTTTTGATATATTAAACTTTTCAATCATATATTAAACTTTCAGATTGTTTAATATATACTGTATACTGTACGTTGAATATCGGAATCAAAGAATATCTTCACTGTACGTTTAACTGTACAGTGATGAATAGATATTAATAATGTTACTGTACAGTGATATTAATGTATATGTATACGTTTAAACAAATCCAATTGATGAATAGAAATATTAATGTTACTGTACAGTGATATTAATATTACGTTTAAGTAACAGTAATATTAATATTGCTCTGGATTTGTTATAATTTTTCAGATCTCTAATATTAATGTTTCTATATGAATATAGAACAAAGTATATATGAGAAAATTACGTTTAACATGTTGTTCAATATATACTATTGAAACTTGCTGAATATACTGTTTGCGTAAAGTGTATTGTATAAATTCATTCTAGTAAAACAGTGGAACATTTTTATGTTCATATAAATTTTTTTTTCCAGATTTATATTATGGTCTAGAGTTTTCTATAATATTTATTGTGATTAAAAATTATGGAAAATTGATTAAAATCTGGAAATTTTTAGTGTAGCTATTACAATATTTTTGTATTGATTGAAAGCATGATATGTGTTGTCTATTGCTTGCTGCCCTAAAGATTTTTTTTTGGACCGTCCCATCCATTAAAAGACCAATATTTTTGTTGATGTGCAAGCATATTAGTTCTAGAATTAATGGATGGGCAAAATTGACAATTTATTTAAGCTTATGTTCTTGTATGCGTGTATGGCTTAAGAATATTCCATAAGGTATAATGTGAAACGTGACATCCCCATTTTCCCATTTAATTTAATGTAAATTAGATCCTTTTGTAGTAGGGATTAATTTTTGGAAATGTAATTTAAATTATAAGGTTGTATTATTTTAAGGGAAAAACTTGTAAGGGGATGTGTTTCACGCCAACATTATACGTGGAATATTCTTAACATAAGTTAAATTGTCAATTTAAGAATCCACATGGGATTCTTGCGCAATGAATGGTGTATGGCGCAAACCAATGATGCATGACTATATATTATCTGTTAATATACAATGTTATGCATGATTATATTATTTTGTTAATATAATAAAATGACAAATATTAGGCGAGGTCCTTATACCCCTAATATATAAATTTACTTGAAAACTAATTAATAAATATATTCTTATTCCACACATTTTGGGAGATGATTCCGAGCCTAGCAGAGTTTCGATCTCAAATGTGTTGAAAGATAATATTTATTAATTGAATTTTCGATTAAATAAGATAAAGATGTGCAAAATAACTAATAAGTCGACCCTTTTGTGAATTGAATGTAGATATAATGGCAGCCAAAAATATAGTAGCTGATCTAACTAGGGGCGACAAATTAACTGGCAACAATTATGACATCTGGTATAGGAAGATTCAGTATCTTCTTAATGAGCAAGAGCTCCTGGAAACTTTGTCCAGTAAAATGACCAGACCTGAAGATGGGAATACGGCCCAACACAGACGTGATTTGGAAGCCTACCAGTCTTGGTTTAAAAAAGATCGAAGCACGCGCTTTACTATGCTAAGCAGCATGCATGATGATCTGATTGGAGAGTATGAGACTTTCCAAAATGCCAAGGACATGTGGGACCAACTCAAGTTTGACTTCGGTGGTACATCTACCACTAGGCTAAGGAGCCTAGTCCTCAAGTTTGAGGTGTACCGTAAGAATCCAAAGCATACGATGACTGAACATCTTAGAATGATGTCTGGAATGATTCGTGACTTAAAGGCTGCTAAAAATGTCCTTTCTGATGAGCAACAAGTGCAAGCTGTAATACGATCCCTTCCTGATTCATGGATTAACATGAAACAAATCATGACACATAATGAGAATATCAAAAACTTTGCTGATATATCTCGTCATGTGGAATTGGAAGCGGAGCGCCAAGAGGCGACCAAATCTGCAGCCCTTATCGCCCATGGTGGGCAACGCAAACCAAATGGGTTTAAGCGCAAAGACAAGGGCAAGGCAGCAAGGCAGGGTGGGCCTAGCACTAATGCTCCCAAAGTCAACAAGGGTGCAAATCAGCATAAGCGCAAACGCGGTGCAAAGAAAAATATATCCAAAATGAAGTGCTACAACTGCAACAAACTGGGACACTTCGCTCGTGATTGCACTGAGCCGAAAAAGGTATCCCTTTCACTCGATCTTAGTAGCATTTATGTATGCTATCCAAGTAGCATTTTTGTATGCTTACATGTATTTGTTGCTAAATCTATTTCTGATTGGATTATAGATACAGGAGCAACAAGACATGTAGCTCGAGATCGAGCAGGGTTCGTAGATTATAGAAAGATTCCAGTTGGGACCCATGTTGTGTACATGGGAAATGGAAGTTATGAAGAAGCATTAGGAGTGGGTTCGTACCAACTTCACTTGCGCACAGGGCGCACACTACTTCTCCATGACGTCCTTTATGTGCCTGGAGTCCTTTATAATCTTTTATCTGTTTTTACATTGTTGCAGTTAGGATATGATTTTCATTTAAGTTGGAATGGTCTGGATATTTTGTTGGATGATGTCATTTTTGGACATGGGTCAATTTGTGAAAGTTTATTTAAAATTGACTTATTTGAATCTTCTACCTCATCTACTTTTATAATTGATTGTAATATGACTATCAGTTCATCTACATGGCATGCCCGACTGGGGCACATAGGGAAAGATAGGATGGCCAGGTTAGCTAGAGAAGGTCTTTTAGGCCCACTCGCTAAGGTCGACCTACCTATATGTGAGCCTTGTTTGGCAGGCAAGGCATGTAGAAAGCCTTTTGGTAAGGCTGTGAGAGCTACTCAACCGCTTGAGTTAATCCACTCAGATATTTGCGGACCTATGAATGTAAAGGCACGTCATGGCGCCTCATATTTTCTCACATTCATTGATGACTACACGCGATATGGTTATGTTCAGTTGATCGCTCACCGCTATGAAGCTTTGGATTGTTTCAAACGCTTTGTAGCAGAGGTTGAGAATCAACATGAAAAGAGCCTAAAAGCTCTTCGAACTGACCGTGGGCGTGAGTACTTGTCTGATCAATTTAAGGATCTATGTGAAGAAAAGGGGATACGCAGACAACTTACTATTTCTAACACTCCGCAACAAAATGGTGTAGCGGAGAGAAGGAATAGAACACTGTTAGACATGGTTAGATCTATGATGACGCAAGCTAACCTCCCAATATCTTTTTAGGGGGATGCACTTTTGACTGCTGCCTACATACTTAACCGTGTGCCTTCTCAGTCAGTTTCCTCCACCCCATACGAACTTTGGAAATGCGAAAAGCCCAATTTGGAGCATTTACGCCCTTGAGGATCTGCTGGTTTTGTACACAGCACAGCCCATAAGTATGGAAAATTGGGTCCTAGAGCTAGGAAGCATATCTTCATAAGATATTCTGATAGCTCGAAAGGATATGTCATGTATGGTGAACAACCCAATGGAGGAATGACTGAAATAGAGTCGCGCGATATCGATTTCATCGAGACTGATTTCCCTAGCATTGGCGATGCTAACAGAGATCTTGACCTCTATGAGTTAGAGGAAGATGAAGGCATCTTACCATCTTCAAGCGAGGGTGGGGGATTAGTTCCTCGTCCTGTAATCGCTGAAGATAGTGGGAGTGATCTTCAACCTAGTGGCAGTATTACACTAGATTAAGATTCTCAAGCCCGCCGAGTTAGCAGCAGAGGCCACATTCCTCGTCGTCATTTTGAGATTGAGGGGAATGTTCTCTTATGTGATGCTAAAGATGTGGATGAGCCTACTTCCTTCAGTGAAGCGCTCCATTCACCAGATAGGGATGAGTGGATGACTGCTATGCAGGAAGAGATGAGTTCCATGGACAAGAATAATGTCTGGGAGTTAGTTGATCTTTCGCCTGGGCGCAAGACCATTGGAAACAAATGGGTTCTAAAGGTCAAACGCAAGGCAGATGGTTCAATTGACAGGTACAAGGTGCGCCTCGTGGCGAAAGGCTATACTCAACGAGAGGGTATTGACTATGAGGATACATTCTCCCCAGTGGTGAGATTTGCCTCTATACGCCTGATCCTATCCATTGTAGCAAAACAGGATTTAGAGCTTTTCCAAATGGATGTTAAGACTGCATTTCTCAATGGAGAACTAGATGAAGAGATCTATATGGCTCAACCAGCAGGTTTTGAAGCTAAGGGATATGAGAGCAAAGTGTGTCGTCTCAAACGTTCCATCTATGGTCTCAAACAGTCATCTAGGCAATGGTATTTGAGATTTCATGATTCCATTACCTCTTTTGGTTTTGAGATGATTGAAGAAGACCATTGCGTGTATCTTAAACGATCCAAGAGAAGCATTCTAATCTTGTCATTATATGTTGATGACATCTTGCTAGCTGGAAATGATATGGATTCCATTGTCAACACTAAGAAGTGGTTGTCCTCTACTTTTGAGATGAAGGACATGGGTGAAGCAAATTTTGTGCTGGGAGTTAAGATTACTAGAGACCGTTCAAAGAAACTTCTTAGTTTATCCCAAGGGACTTACATCAAGAAGATTCTTGAACGTTTTCATATGCATAACTCCAAACCCATTGACACTCCAATGGAAAAAGGATGCACTCTCAGCCTAAACCAGTGTCCTAAGAATGATGAGGAAAAGAATCAAATGTCCAAAGTGCCATATGCATCTGCAATTAGGAGTATGATGTATGCAATGTTGTGTACACGTCCAGACATATGCTTTGCAGTTGGCATGGTTAGTCGCTATCAGAGCAATCCTGGACCTGCTCATTGGAGAGCAGTCAAGAGGATTCTACGGTACCTTCGTGGAACCAGTGATCATGCTCTATGTTATCATGGCGGGGACCTGAGATTGACAGGTTACAGCGATGCTGATTGGGCCAGTGACAAGGATGAGCGCAAGTCCACCTCAGGTTATGCATTCATACTAGGAGGTGGAGCTGTTTCTTGGTGTAGTAAGAAACAGTCATGCATTGCACTCTCTACCATGGAGTCAGAATATGTGGCTTGTTTAGCAACTGTCCAAGAAGCTGTTTGGCTAAGGAGATTTTTGCAACGTTTAGGTGTTACAACTTATGCAGAGGATGCTGTATTACTATATTCTGATAGTACATCAGCCCTAGCGTATGCAAAAGACCATAAGTACCATGGGAAGGCCAAACACATTGAGCTTTGGTACCACTACATTCGAGATATGGTTTCACAAGGGGAAGTGATCTTACAGCATATATCTACTGGTAGCATGGTGGCTGATCCTTTGACCAAGCCTATTGCTAGAGATTTGTTCTTCTCTCATACTAAGAGTATGGGACTCCGTAGGATATGATATGCTTAGATACTTTGTTTTTGTATCGACATTATTGTTATTGTTTTATGATATGAGTATTCATTTTATCAGCTTTATTCTTATGTGAAATATTGTTGATAGCACATCTTTGAAATATGTCACCAGGCAAGAATCGACCCTCTCACACGGGTGATTCACCTTGGCGCTTAGATAGCGAGCAAGATGAGACATTTATGTCATTTAGCGCTAAGATAGCGAATTAAGACATTTATATCTTTGGCGCCTAGAAGGTGAGCAAGATATATATACTTATTAGTGACATGTCGCCTTAGATGGAGCTAAGATGAGACCTCATGATAGGTCGAACATAGAGTGATGCCAAGACTCTATGTAGCCTGAATTATAGCCGAATATGAGTTTTTCAGGCAGGCACTTAGAGAGTGACTGGGCTAAAACTCAAGTTAGGCGCTTGCATAGCGACTAAACTCAGATTCGTATGGTGTTTCTACCCATTCATAGTGACATGCTCATTTTTATGAGATAACGCCATAGCATACAATTCATACTGTATGTGTTTTATGCCGACCGGCAGTGGGAGTGATGAATGATCCCTGCTTCGTCACTGTGTGAGCCACAAGGATTAATGATCCTATTTTTACCCTTTGTCGATCTAAGACTATGTCATGAAGAGGAAGCTTAATGTCGCTACTTTAGCATGCAAACCGAGGACCATGAGTGATTCGGTCTGACGGGGCAAGTCTGGGAAAGCGGTTGAGCCCAATTTAATTGACATGAGGACTTAGGGAACACTGTTTGATAATATACCATGTTATGTAACTCATTGCTGGCCAGCGTCTATGTTGTAATGTGTTTGCAATATAGGACATGAGTACATCACATATTTGGGGTAAAGCACTGCTTACCATGAGGGATGAAGAGTGCTTAATCTGGTATAGTCAAACCGTCTAGGGTATAATCGAGATGCTCTCGAATGATGCACTTTTATTGGTCAAGAGATGACTTGATAATTGTTGCTCATGAAACTGTACGTTCTTCTCGTGAGGTCGCACGAACTATTTTCTAGTATGAGGAGATTATTGTAAAGATTGAGAGATTGCTTCACCTTATGTGGGTGGACGCCTCACCCTATGTGGGCGAGTGGGAGCTGTTATAATTTAATGGGTCGGGATGGACCCGAGCCCATGATCCGCCCACTATGGGTTGCGGGTCCCATTTGGTTATGTGATAAGAATAACTATCCATGATTTAATCCAATTCAAATCATAGGATAGTAGTTATCAAATCCCTAAAAAGAAGGGATGTGCTCTTATCTAATATAATATATTCTCTGTGAATATAATTTTATGATACGTAGAGAAAACCAAATACAGAGAGAGAACAATTTATATTATACAAAGAGAAAAGCTCTCAAATTCACAAGTGTGAAACTCTCAAATAATCTCTTAGGATTTAGTTCGTGGAAGAAAAGGGCAACTCTAGTAGCTAACCTCAACCCACGAGAACAAGGACGAACACGAGAGCATAGAGGGGTTCAGAAGATCAAAAAGGAAAAGCAGTGTAACAGGCCAACCAAATCGATCCGGGTCTTCCGCAACGAGTAAGTATCTCAAACCCGGTCAGATGAAATATGATTTACATTGGTATCAGAGCTATAGTTTGGCTTGCTTTGCTGTTTTTTTTTTATGCTATGATGTTCTTTGATGCTATGTTTTATTGGATTAAACCATTATTAAAATAGTAAAGTTTTTTTTTAGGTAAAACTTTTTATGTGGTTATGTTTTTATGAGTAAAGGAATAATCTAATAAAACTTTTGATACTATACAGTGATGATTGAAGAATATTCCGATATTCTTTTGATATATTAAACTTTTGAATTGAATATCGGAATAAGAATATATTAAACTTTTGATATATTAAACTTTTCAATCATATATTAAACTTTCAGATTGTTTAATATATACTGTATACTGTACGTTGAATATCGGAATCAAAGAATATCTTCACTGTACGTTTAACTGTACAGTGATGAATAGATATTAATAATGTTACTGTACAGTGATATTAATGTATATGTATACGTTTAAACAAATCCAATTGATGAATAGAAATATTAATGTTACTGTACAGTGATATTAATATTACGTTTAAGTAACAGTAATATTAATATTGCTCTGGATTTGTTATAATTTTTCAGATCTCTAATATTAATGTTTCTATATGAATATAGAACAAAGTATATATGAGAAAATTACGTTTAACATGTTGTTCAATATATACTATTGAAACTTGCTGAATATACTGTTTGCGTAAAGTGTATTGTATAAATTCATTCTAGTAAAACAGTGGAACATTTTTATGTTCATATAAATTTTTTTTTCCAGATTTATATTATGGTCTAGAGTTTTCTATAATATTTATTGTGATTAAAAATTATGGAAAATTGATTAAAATCTGGAAATTTTTAGTGTAGCTATTACAATATTTTTGTATTGATTGAAAGCATGATATGTGTTGTCTATTGCTTGCTGCCCTAAAGATTTTTTTTTGGACCGTCCCATCCATTAAAAGACCAATATTTTTGTTGATGTGCAAGCATATTAGTTCTAGAATTAATGGATGGGCAAAATTGACAATTTATTTAAGCTTATGTTCTTGTATGCGTGTATGGCTTAAGAATATTCCATAAGGTATAATGTGAAACGTGACATCCCCATTTTCCCATTTAATTTAATGTAAATTAGATCCTTTTGTAGTAGGGATTAATTTTTGGAAATGTAATTTAAATTATAAGGTTGTATTATTTTAAGGGAAAAACTTGTAAGGGGATGTGTTTCACGCCAACATTATACGTGGAATATTCTTAACATAAGTTAAATTGTCAATTTAAGAATCCACATGGGATTCTTGCGCAATGAATGGTGTATGGCGCAAACCAATGATGCATGACTATATATTATCTGTTAATATACAATGTTATGCATGATTATATTATTTTGTTAATATAATAAAATGACAAATATTAGGCGAGGTCCTTATACCCCTAATATATAAATTTACTTGAAAACTAATTAATAAATATATTCTTATTCCACACATTTTGGGAGATGATTCCGAGCCTAGCAGAGTTTCGATCTCAAATGTGTTGAAAGATAATATTTATTAATTGAATTTTCGATTAAATAAGATAAAGATGTGCAAAATAACTAATAAGTCGACCCTTTTGTGAATTGAATGTAGATATAATGGCAGCCAAAAATATAGTAGCTGATCTAACTAGGGGCGACAAATTAACTGGCAACAATTATGACATCTGGTATAGGAAGATTCAGTATCTTCTTAATGAGCAAGAGCTCCTGGAAACTTTGTCCAGTAAAATGACCAGACCTGAAGATGGGAATACGGCCCAACACAGACGTGATTTGGAAGCCTACCAGTCTTGGTTTAAAAAAGATCGAAGCACGCGCTTTACTATGCTAAGCAGCATGCATGATGATCTGATTGGAGAGTATGAGACTTTCCAAAATGCCAAGGACATGTGGGACCAACTCAAGTTTGACTTCGGTGGTACATCTACCACTAGGCTAAGGAGCCTAGTCCTCAAGTTTGAGGTGTACCGTAAGAATCCAAAGCATACGATGACTGAACATCTTAGAATGATGTCTGGAATGATTCGTGACTTAAAGGCTGCTAAAAATGTCCTTTCTGATGAGCAACAAGTGCAAGCTGTAATACGATCCCTTCCTGATTCATGGATTAACATGAAACAAATCATGACACATAATGAGAATATCAAAAACTTTGCTGATATATCTCGTCATGTGGAATTGGAAGCGGAGCGCCAAGAGGCGACCAAATCTGCAGCCCTTATCGCCCATGGTGGGCAACGCAAACCAAATGGGTTTAAGCGCAAAGACAAGGGCAAGGCAGCAAGGCAGGGTGGGCCTAGCACTAATGCTCCCAAAGTCAACAAGGGTGCAAATCAGCATAAGCGCAAACGCGGTGCAAAGAAAAATATATCCAAAATGAAGTGCTACAACTGCAACAAACTGGGACACTTCGCTCGTGATTGCACTGAGCCGAAAAAGGTATCCCTTTCACTCGATCTTAGTAGCATTTATGTATGCTATCCAAGTAGCATTTTTGTATGCTTACATGTATTTGTTGCTAAATCTATTTCTGATTGGATTATAGATACAGGAGCAACAAGACATGTAGCTCGAGATCGAGCAGGGTTCGTAGATTATAGAAAGATTCCAGTTGGGACCCATGTTGTGTACATGGGAAATGGAAGTTATGAAGAAGCATTAGGAGTGGGTTCGTACCAACTTCACTTGCGCACAGGGCGCACACTACTTCTCCATGACGTCCTTTATGTGCCTGGAGTCCTTTATAATCTTTTATCTGTTTTTACATTGTTGCAGTTAGGATATGATTTTCATTTAAGTTGGAATGGTCTGGATATTTTGTTGGATGATGTCATTTTTGGACATGGGTCAATTTGTGAAAGTTTATTTAAAATTGACTTATTTGAATCTTCTACCTCATCTACTTTTATAATTGATTGTAATATGACTATCAGTTCATCTACATGGCATGCCCGACTGGGGCACATAGGGAAAGATAGGATGGCCAGGTTAGCTAGAGAAGGTCTTTTAGGCCCACTCGCTAAGGTCGACCTACCTATATGTGAGCCTTGTTTGGCAGGCAAGGCATGTAGAAAGCCTTTTGGTAAGGCTGTGAGAGCTACTCAACCGCTTGAGTTAATCCACTCAGATATTTGCGGACCTATGAATGTAAAGGCACGTCATGGCGCCTCATATTTTCTCACATTCATTGATGACTACACGCGATATGGTTATGTTCAGTTGATCGCTCACCGCTATGAAGCTTTGGATTGTTTCAAACGCTTTGTAGCAGAGGTTGAGAATCAACATGAAAAGAGCCTAAAAGCTCTTCGAACTGACCGTGGGCGTGAGTACTTGTCTGATCAATTTAAGGATCTATGTGAAGAAAAGGGGATACGCAGACAACTTACTATTTCTAACACTCCGCAACAAAATGGTGTAGCGGAGAGAAGGAATAGAACACTGTTAGACATGGTTAGATCTATGATGACGCAAGCTAACCTCCCAATATCTTTTTAGGGGGATGCACTTTTGACTGCTGCCTACATACTTAACCGTGTGCCTTCTCAGTCAGTTTCCTCCACCCCATACGAACTTTGGAAATGCGAAAAGCCCAATTTGGAGCATTTACGCCCTTGAGGATCTGCTGGTTTTGTACACAGCACAGCCCATAAGTATGGAAAATTGGGTCCTAGAGCTAGGAAGCATATCTTCATAAGATATTCTGATAGCTCGAAAGGATATGTCATGTATGGTGAACAACCCAATGGAGGAATGACTGAAATAGAGTCGCGCGATATCGATTTCATCGAGACTGATTTCCCTAGCATTGGCGATGCTAACAGAGATCTTGACCTCTATGAGTTAGAGGAAGATGAAGGCA
>BKZX01025415.1:15441-47784 GCA_014362285.1 Fagus crenata | reverse complement strand
TTTTTTTTTTTTTTTTTAGTTGTTCTGTAATATTAAGACTTAAGAATTTGTATTATTTGATTTTACTTGTTTAGAGTTGATAATTTTATATGGTATTAAAAATGTGTTATATATATATATATATATATATTTTTGTCTAACCTAAATCAAAAACCTAATTTTTTATTTATTTTTTTAGTTGTTATGTGATATTAAGACTTAAGAATTATTTGTATTAAACCCAAAATGGAACGCCGGTATTGACCAATACCGAAATATTCCATTCCAATAGCCAAACTGAAACAGGTGCCGAAACGGTATTCACAACTTTGATCCCAGATGGACATTTCTAAGTGCATTAAATGGTAAAAGTGTGTTATATAGCTTGTAATACTTAGGTTGAACCACACATGCAAGCACAATTTGTAAGACTCAATTATTTTTAAGATAATTATGGTAGAATGTTAAAATGATGTAAAATATATATATATATATATATATAAAACATTTTTGTTAAATTTATAGAAAGTTTTGTGCCAATAATATTTTTGGTAAATTATACCAACATCTTTTAAGGTTTATTGGAATGACACTCTTATTCCCATAGAGGTTTCTATAAAAACAGCAAGTTTGATCCCCTATTGCCCAATTTAGCACCACCGGGGCGCTTATAGTTCGGTTTCTAAAATCTCAAAGATCTTGTACAGAAAAGTTGTAAGCTCCTTCCTCTACTATTAAAGCATAGCTGCAAGGATTGAAGTCCCACACTGTTGTGTGGTTGTTGAAAGATTCGACATTGATATTGAAATCCACTACTCCTTTTGGAATAGCAGTCTGGCAACAACCAATACCAAAACAAGACCCCTCAACCACATCCTTCTCGTCATCACATAGCGAAGTGCACCCAGTTGTGTAATTTTTCCCTGAAGAACCCGATAAAAGAGCATACGTGTCACAACCAATGACAGTGAACCTGTTTCTGGTGTTGGAGATAGGGAAATTGCGCGATTGGAGCCAAGGGTCATGATAAGCTGTAGGCGAACCAGTTTGGCTGTAGCAATCCTCGGCAACGAGGGAATAGATGCGCAATTCACCCCCAAGCCTTATTTCCGTCACACTTAAATTAACCTTACCCAAAAACGCCAAGGGAGGGTTGTAGGTGCGATTACAAGTGATGAGGAAAGTTTCATTCATGTAGCATCCTTCTCTTGTGCCGAATGGGTATGGAATATTGACGTTGCCACAGTAGTACTGGTCTTCACAGCCGTTTAAGGCCAGTGCGTTAACAACAACTACTGCTTTTGTTGCCCACAGTAAGATGAATGGCAACAGTACCTTATGCCAGCTGCCAATCGCAAGAGTTGCTTGAGCATTACGACCATAACACATTTTTGTTACTGATGAATCAAGTAACTTTGTGTATCTATATATGCTTAGGGAGGCGAACAATAAAATTTAGAAATTTCTAAATATCTAAACTTTGTTGGGGGCAGTGAGGCACAGGGCAAGTTTGTTTCTCTACAGAGATTTATTCTATTGTGTTTGGATGTCCTTAAACTTCCTAGAGATGCTCCTTTTGTAGGCACAGGGAAGGAAGATCCAAGTCAATGTCTCGGTATTTGGAAAGTTAAAAAATTTCCCACAGTGGGGCTTTCCCAAGAAAAGAAAAGAAAGAAAAAAAAAAAAAAAGCACGTCCTTCCCTGTACCCATTCTTATAATATTGTTTATTTTTTATTTTTTTTAATATTATTATTAATACAAATATTAGTGTTGATTTTATTTTTTTGATAAGTCAAATATTAGTGTTGATTGGAATTTGACATGAGGATCAATTTTATTCTAAAACTTTTGATTCAAATAATTAGCTATTGATCATTAAGTTTATAATTTCTTTGTTAATGCATCACAAATTTAAACCCGTATATGGTAATAATAATATGGATTAAATACCGTTTTAGTCCTCAACCTTTGGTTTTTGTGTTAAATTAGTCCCTAATTATGTCAAATTGGTCCTCAACTTTTCAACCCTATGTCAAAATGGTCTTTGCCGTTAAGTATTGAATGAAAATGTTGATTTGGCTAACGGTTTATTTTTAATTTTAAAAATATTTGACGTGACAAATTTTAATTAAAAAAAAAATTTTATTTTTTCCTTTCTTCCATCATGATTGTTAAGTTTAGAGAGAGAAGCACAGACAGACAGAGAGAATAAACTCTATATTGTGTATTCTGAATAAGCATGTACAAATAAAAGAATATATATAGGCCTAGTCTAGTGTACGGTATAGTAAATACAACGTAAACCCTAGGAAACCCTAGACTAGTACAATAACAAATGGTATATACATATTAACATCCCCCCTCAAACTCAAGGTGGTTTGACAGAAGCCATCTTGAGTTTGGAAACAAGATCACGAAAACGACCAGGAGGAAAAGTCTTCGTAAAGATGTCAGCAGTCTGATCAGAAGAGCTAACTGGAAGAAGATGTTGGATGCCAGCAGACAGATGATGACGCACAAGATGACAATCAATCTCAATATGCTTGGTGCGCTCATGGAAAACATCATTATGCGCAATCTGAATAGCACTACGGTTGTCACAATGTATGACAGTCGGTGAAGAATGTGTAACACCCATATCTTCCAACAGCCAACGAAGAGCAAGAAGTTCAGAAGTAGTATCAGCCAGAGCACGATACTCTGCCTCAGTACTAGAACGAGACACAATATGTTGTTTCTTACTGCGCCAAGAAATAAGAGAGTCTCCCAAAAAGAAACAAAATCCAGTAGTAGAGCGGCGGTCAGTAGGATCCCCGGCCCAATCAGCATCAGAATAAGCACAGAGGTCAAGGGTGGAGTGAGCAGAGAAGTGAAGTCCGTGAAACATAGTACCCTTGATATTGCGAAGAATGTGAAGCACTGCAGCATAGTGTATAGAATGGGGAGCAGATAAGAATTGACTCACCAAATGAACAGCATGAGCAATATCAGGGCGGGTTACAGTGAGATAAACTAAGCTGCCAACAAGCTGACGATAGAGAGTGGCATCACGGAGAGGTGTGCCATCCAAGGGAGTAAGGCGAGCATTCATCTCAAGGGGTGTAGAAACAACTTTAGTGTCAGTCAGGCCAGCACGAGATAACAAGTCAGAGGCATACTTAGCCTGAGAGAGATAATAACCAGTGGAATCAGAGGAGACCTCAAGGCCTAGGAAGTAGCTCAGATGACCAAGATCCTTCATCTCAAATTGTTGGTGGAGAAATAGCTTGAAATCAGAAATGCCAGAGTGATCATCCCCAGTAATGATCATGTCATCAACATAGAGTAGAAGAAGAATCATACCCTTATCAGATCGGCGGATAAATAATGCTGTATCATGAGAACTGGATGAGAAGCCAAACTGATGTACAATACTGCTAAACTTGGCAAACCAGGCTCGAGGAGCTTGCTTAAGACCATACAGAGCGCGACGAAGGAGGCAAACTTTGTCAGGACAGTCTGAATAGCCTGGAGGTGCCTGCATATAGACTTCTTCAGTGAGATCACCATTTAAAAAAGCATTCTTAACATCCATCTGAAAAAGAGCCCACTGATGAACTGCAGCAATAGCAAGAAGACTACGAACAGAGGTAATACGAGCAACAGAAGCAAAAGTCTCCTCATAGTCAATCCCATATTCCTAAGCATATCCCTTGGCAACAAGACGAGCCTTATACCGTTCAATAGAGCCATCAGATTTGGTCTTGATCTTGTAGACCCATTTGCAGCCAATGGCAGATTTACCATGAGGCAAATCAACCAAGTCCCAAGTATGAGTCTTCTCCAAAGCCTGAAGTTCCTCTGTCATTGCTTGCTGCCAAAGAGGGTTAGTACAGGCCTCACGATAGGTGTGAGGCTCATGAAGGGAAAGCACAGCTGAAAAACAAGAATAATCATGCAAATGAGCATGAGGTGCTCTTACCCGGTCAGAACGACGAAGGGGGAGGAGAGGAGGCTGATCAGTGACAGGATCCACAGGCGATGCAGGTTCGTGGGGCGAAGCCGGAGAGTTAGCAGGAGGAGCAGCAAGAGGGAGGTCAGGAGTCTGATCAAGGACAGGATCCACAGCTAGTGGAAGTGCTAGAGGAGAAGTCGGAGAATCAGCAGGAGATATAGGAAACAAAGGTAGTGATGGATTAGTAAAAAAGGAAGGAGTGGAACAAGTTGTAAACTTGGACAGGGAATTAAACATGGTATGTTCCCAGAAAACAACATGACGAGAAATGCGAAGACGTTGAGAGATAGGGTCCCAACAACGATAACCTTTGTGTTCAATCCCATACCCAAGAAAACAACATAGACGAGATCGAGGTTCTAATTTGGAATGTTCATGCGGCTGAAGTAAAACAAAACATGCACAACCAAAGACGCGAAGAGAAGAGTAGGAAGCTGGAGTACCATAGAGACGTTCAAAGGGAGTCACATTTTGGAGAGCTGAGGATGGAAGACGGTTGATGGTATAGACAGCAGTGAGAGCGGCTTCCCCCCAAAAACGTTCAGGACATGAAGCAGAAATGAGGAAAGCCCTAACAGAGTCAAGAATGTGGCGGTGTTTGCGTTCAGCCCTACCATTTTGCTGAGAGGTTCCTGCACAAGAACGCTGAATAATAGTACCTTGTGTGTGAATGAAATCAAGAAATTGAGAGTCTCTATATTCCATGGCATTATCAGTGCGAAAGATTTTAATGGTTTTTGAAAACTGGGTGGAGATCATTTGGGCAAAAGTGCGATAGATTTGAGATAATTCAGAGCGATTGTGCATAAGGTAAATCCATATATACCGAGAGAAATCATCAACAAATATGACAAAGTATTTAGATCCACCTACAGTAGCAGTGGGGCTAGGTCCCCAAATATCAGAGTGAATCAAGTCAAAAGAGGCATGAGAAAAAGAGTCACTATTATTAAAAGATAAAGCGGGCTGTTTGGCCAACTGACAAGATACACAATCAACTGAATCATGTTTGACTTGACCCAAAAAACCACTAGAAATTAAAGTGCGAAGTTTTTGGACTGACACATGACCTAAACGTAAATGCCAAAGACTTAAAGGAAAAACAGAAGCAGTAGGAGCAACATGAGACGGAGGGGGTGTTGATGTGGTAGGTAGGTGAAGTGAAGTGAGCTCGAACATCCATCCCACTCTACGGCCTGTCCCAAGAACCTGATTCGTCCGAGGATCCTGCACACGACAACCAGAAGAACCAAACCACAAGTCAAAACCAAGTTCACATAATTGACCAACAGAGATGAGATTAAGAGTGAGGTTGGGAATAAGATATGTGTCAGATAGAGATAGTGTAGAGGTGGAAACAGAACCAGTATGACTAGCAGCAAGGTGCGAGCCATTAGCAGTTTGAATAAGAGGAGCATGAGTAGTAGGAATAATAGAAGAAAATAGCTGAGAATTAGGAGACATATGATTACAACAGGCAGAATCAAAATACCAAGTATTACCTGAGACAGCAGAGGAAACCTTATCAGAGGAGGACGAAAATTGTTTGATCATGGTAAAGACCATTGGTCCTAACTCACTAACCGGGATAGATGAGAGAGAGGGATCAGAGGGTGAGTCTTCAGCAGCAACAGCGACAGAGTGATTAACAGGCCTTGGAAGAATGCCTGATTGACCGGGCTTGGGAGGCTTGGTAGGGCAGTTGTAGACAATGTGACCAATCTTGTGACAGTACCGACATTGGATGGTCGGGCATTCAGCCAAAAGATGTCCCTGCTTATGACAGTTCTTGCAATATTTTGGACCATTCCTAGATGAGGAAGAGCTTGAAGGACGTGTAGCAGTAGCAAGGACCGCATCAGGGTGATGGGGTTGAAGAGTGCGAAGACGGGTCTCATGAGAGAGAAGCTGACTCATAGCAAATTCCAGAGTAGGGAGAGGGACCTGCTGAAGCAAAGTAGCACGAACTGGTTCAAACTCAGAAGTCAAGGCCATCAGGAACTGGATAAGATGAAACTGATCTCGTTTGGTAGCTAAGATTGCTGCATCTGCAGGATCCTTGACAATATGGGTAGACTGCTCCATTTGATCCCAAATAGACTGCATACCAGAAAGGAACTCATTGATCGGTTGCCTAGGCGTTTGCTTCATATTGACAAGAAGACCCCAAAGTTGATATTCGTGAGAGAGGCCAGCAGTAGTATAATGATGACTCAGAAGATCCCAAACATCCTTAGCATTTTCATAGCGACCAAATTGCTGATGAATGGAAGGTACAGTAGAGTGGCGAAACCAGGTGATGATTTGGTGATTCTTGCAATCCCAATCTTCAAGACGATCAACAAATTTCGTGTCTTCTTCATCCTTAGAACAAACAGGAACTTGGATTTCACCTGTGACATAACGCCATAAACGATGGCCTTTGAGGAAGCTGCGCATGTCTTGGGACCACAGAACATAATTGTGCCCATTGAGAATGGTGGTAACAGTCTTGGGAAGTTCATTTTTATCCATCGGAAATACCTGAAAAGAACAAATGAGAAAAACAAAAAAAATGGGTAAGCCTTTTCTTTTTTTTTGCTAGGGCTGACGTCAGCAAGAGGTAAGGCTGACATCAGCAACTCACAGAACACGCGGGTCGTGTGGCGGGGCGCGTGGTCGGGTCGGGGTGCGGGTTCTGGTTGGGGCGCGTGTTCGGGTCGGGGCGCGTGGATCTGAAGAAAAAGATAGGCCGGAAGCTTCACCGGCGCGTGGCGGCGCGTGGAGCGTTTTCTGGCTTCGATATTTCTGGTGGATCTTCGTCTTGACGAGACGAAGCCGGGGATGTCTCTTAAAAGATAAACGGAGCAGCCTAGAGGCGGCGGCGAAGATCAGAACCTGCGGGTTGGCCGGAGACAGATGAGGCGCGTGGCGGCGCGTGGAGAGGTTTCTGGCGATGAGATTTTGCAGGTTTTGGAAATCAAGCTCTGACGATCAGAGCGGTATGCAGAGCAGAAGGAACGGAGGTCTCTGGAAGCAATTGCAGGAGAAGAGAGGCACGGCTGTTGTTGTGAAAAAAAAAACTGTTTGCAGAAAACCCTAGACTAGTTTTAAGAATCACAATGCCAAAAGATTAATTTGGCTCTGATACCATGTTAAGTTTAGAGAGAGAAGCACAGACAGACAGAGAGAATAAACTCTATATTGTGTATTCTGAATAAGCATGTACAAATAAAAGAATATATATAGGCTTAGTCTAGTGTACGGTATAGTAAATACAACGTAAACCCTAGGAAACCCTAGACTAGTACAATAACAAATGGTATATACATATTAACAATGATTTCTAAGGGAGCCGATACTCAAATTTGTTTTTTCAAATCCCTAACCCCCTTGCATAGCCTTTCACCACCCTTTCCTCTCGCACAGCCATTCATCGCCCCTTCCATTACTGCGTTGAATTAGTTTCATTGACTCTTTCTAGCTTCAAACTCGTTCTTGGTCATTATAGTTTATTCAAGGAGACGATATCATTCACTTTTTTTTTTTTTTTTTAAACATTGAAAGAGCAAGCAAGTTCAACAATTGAACCTCGACGAAACTTTTGGAAGTGCATGACCATGGGTCATGGTAATTCAAGATTCAAAAGGTATGTGTCCTCCACTTAATTTCTAACATCAATCATACATTATCAATCTTCTTAATCAGAGTTCTTAATCCAATTTTATCGATCAATTACTATGACCCAGTTTTTAATTTGATTAACTTTTTTTTCTTTTTTGGCTAAAGATGATCTTGAAGAACCAAACCTCTCTAGAAGTATAGAAAATGATGTAATAAGGAACTACAATTTTGATGGGATTAAAACGTCAAAATCAACCTCTGGGGAGACAGGGAGATTTTTTAAAGCTAAAGTCTTGCGTGAAATATTTTCTGAGGACTTTGAGAAGGAAAAGAACAAGATACTAGATCCTCGAGGACAAACCATTAGTCAATAGATATTATCATTTTTGTTATTACTAATGTGAGTGTCTATAGCTCTTTGAGAGCTTGATTATTCAATGCATTTGTAAAAACCTCAAGTAGATAGTATCATTTTTGTTATTACTAATGTGAGTGTCTATAGCTCCTTGAGAGCTTGATTATTCATTCGGGCGTGTGTAGCCCTTCCAACCCACACACCATGTAATTACAATGAGAAATCTATTTGGAGTGACCCTCTAAGATACTTATTGGGATGTTTGAACTTACGATCTCATTGATCTCATGTTTCATTGAGATTATTAGAAAGTGTCATTTATAAAAAAGCTTGGGAGAGGGAGCTAGTGTCATTTGGATAAAGTTGAAAGGAGAGCATAGTTTACCCTTTTTTTGAAAAAATAAAATAAAAAGTTTTCATAGTAAAAGCTTCAAGCAAAACTATGTTAACAATATTAAAGTACTCTAATAGAAAGCAACTTATCAATGTTTCTCACCTAACGCAACTCTAACAATCAAGGTACTGGGTTTAAGTTTGCGGCTACAACCCGTTCCATTGCTTTTGGCATCACCTTCATATCCTGGCTCACAGGAGCACTCATAAGTACCATTATAATTGGTTGCATTTTTGGGCGCAGAGAGAGAGAGAGTTGCATTTTTGCACTCATTGATATCTATGAAAAAAAAAAAAAAAAACCATCCAGATTAAAAGTCAGCAATCCAAATTAAGTAACATAAAAGTCAGAAATGAGAAAACAATGACTATATAAAATATATTGCAAAAAAGGATATGGTAACCTTGGCAGCCATCTGGAAGGTAAGGGTTGCCTTCGAATCCCTTGGAACAACTGCAATAGTACCCTTTACCATTGTCCGAGTCAAGACAAACAGTTCTGTTATCCTTGCTTGTGCATGCATAATTTTCTAGATCTTTTTTAGCTTCACTGCAATTTTGATCCCTTATTGCCCAATTTAGCACCACCGGGGTCTCTATAGTTCGGTTTGTGAAATCTCAAAGATCTTGTACAGAAAACTTATAAGCTCCTTCCTCTACTACAAAAGCATAGCTGCAAGGATTGAAATCCCACACTGTTTCGTGGTTGTTGTAAGAGCTGACACTGATATTGAAATCCACTAATCCTTTTGGTATAGCAGTCTGGCAACAACCAATACCAGAACAAGACCCCTCAACCACGTCCTTGTTAGCACATAGCGAAATGCACCAAGTTGTGTAAGTTGTCTCTGAAGAACCCCATATCATAGCATACGTGTCACAACCAATGGCCGTGAACTTGTTTCGGGTGTCGGAGACGGGGAAATTGGGCAATCGGATCCAAGGGTTATTATTATCTGTACTCCAACCAGTTTGGTTGTAGCAATCCTCAGCAACATGGGCAGTGATGTGCAATTCACCCGAAAGCCATATTTCCGTCACATTTATATTGGTCTCACCCATAAACACCAAGGGAGGGTTGTAGGTGCGATCACAAGTGATGAGGAAATCTTCATTCCTGTAACATCCTTCTCTTGTGCCGAATGGGTATGGAATAGTGATGTTGCCACATTGATCATCACAGTCTTTCAAGGGCAGTGCGTTAACAACAACTACTGCTTTTGTTGCCCATAGTAAGATCAATGGCAACAGTACCTTTTGCCAGCTGCCAATCGCAAGAGTTGCTTGAGCATTACAACCATAACACATTTTTGTTACTAATGAATCAAGTAACTTTGTGTATGTACCTTTTTATAGGCTATATATGCTTAGGGAGGCTAAAGATAAAATTTACAAGGAAATGAAATTTCTAAATATCCAAACTTTGTTGGAGGCTAGCTAGTGATGAGGCACAGAGCAAGTTTGTTTCTCAACAAAGATTTATTCATCAAAGGATAATTCTTAAATTGATTTATTTTTAACTGGTGAGATAATTATTTTGACCAATAATTATCATATTAATTATTAATAAATTGATTAAAATCAATAAATCTTGAATTCAGCCAAAGAAGGACTTTTAAATCCACTAGAAGTTGACCAAAGGTGAAAAACCCGGAATTATCCAAAGCCCAATTCGGATTTGGATTCCAACCTATACATTGATCAGTATTTTGACCATAACTTTTGACTCAATTATCCGATTGAGTTGATTCAAATTCGGCTGGAAAGATAACATGATGGGCTACAAATATGCATGAAATGACAATCTCCAAATTCAAACGTTTAGAGGGTCAAAATGGGCCCACAATCAGGGCCTAAAATTCAGTTAGAATTTCGGGATTTTCATGAAGTATATCCAATTTCCAAAACCCTAATGCACTCCCATGAGTTCCAAAATGTGGGTAAGTTCATTTTAGGGCTGTCATATAAATAGAAAATATTCTCATTTTAGAGGGGGGTTGGAAAAATTAGTTAGAGTAATCCTAAGCAAAATTCAAAAGAATTTTTGCAAAGGGTTAGACTTGAGAATAAAAACACAAGGGTGTTCTTATATTCAAGCCCACAGATTACAAAAGCCATTTTTTTAATCTCTATTTCCAACCTTTCAATTCAATTTTTAATCTCTTTCAACCAAATTTAACGGTTTTTCTTAAGAATCGATTTTCAGGACCGGTGGTATTCTCAATCAAGAGGCCGTATCCCATCACGATCAAATTCAATTCAGGACACTCATTCAAGAGGTTGCATCCCAAAAGGTATAATTTTCTCTTTTTTAGTTTAATACAACAACTTTAATTGTGTAGAATACATGATTAGGTTTTAACTTCAATTGTTTGATTAATTTTTAATGCACAATTGCTATATTGCACTGTTTTCGATTTCTGTTTTGTGAATGATGCAAATCTGATTTTTCTAACATGTTGTACTAAAATTATAGCAACTTTAAATTATTTTTTTCATATGAGATGCATGCTTAAATGATTTTAAATGTTTGATGATTAATCGCTGCTTAATTTTTTTATTGCATGTACTGTTGTGATGCTATGAATCAATGCGAGTATGGTTTGTTTGAGATTGTGAACTTAGATTAATGGATCCTTAAAGATTGACTTAGGTCAGGTTGGATGGGCGCCTAACACCTTCCCATCTAATCCCCTAGCCCTCGAATCCTAATCTTAGGGAATGTTTAGATTAGTTTATGTATCCTATTTACTTTCTTTTTTAGATTGTATTTAGGACCAAAGCCTTGTATTTTGTTTTCTTAGATTGTATCTAGGGCAAAATATTGTAATTTGTTTTTTTTTTTTTTCCAAACAATTGTATTATTTATTCAATCAATAAAAGATAACACTTTTTTTCTTAGCTTTTTGTTATAAAAGTTAGGTGACGACTCCATTGTAAATTCCCCTAAACATTAGGATGAAAAACAGTATAATCACCATTTTGAGAATCATGTTTAGACCTTTACATTGGTTAAGGGTCGTGATTCTCACACACCCAATCCTTATTGATCGATTTTGTAAAGGCCAAACTTAATTTGCGTAGAATTGGTTTTATTTGTCGTTTTTTTCCCTCATGGTAAATGTTTTATTATGGAGATTGAATTACATATAAACAATATACTTGAGATTAATGTGTTGATATTGATTTTTTTTTTTTAAACTTTTTCTAGGATATATCACTAGCTTATTCAATGTTGTGGTGTATTATTTGTACATTAGATATTAGCTATGGTATGCTTCTTTTAACATAAGATAAGAGAAAGGAAAAATTGAGCAATCGGTTACCTCCAAATATACCAGAATTGGTCCATTTAGAGTTTTGTGTTTAAATGACACTGCTAAGTAGAATCTAAATTTAAATATCCTTCCCATTTGTTGTAAGCAAGAAACAGTGTATTAACTTAAGCGAACTTAAACTTAATAATCTAACAAACGGACAAAATTTAGATATATCGATTTGTTCCTTAGTTGTTGTCCTTTAGGTTTCTCAATTGAATTCACTCACATGATTATATGAACTAATACATGAAAAATAGTATTAACTTTTAAAAAACAATTAAATTCAATCATGTGATTACCTTGGTCAATGTAACTATACAATTGAATTTAATTGAGGAAATGAAGGTCGGCACATAAGTTTTAACCCTAACAAAATGACCATCCAACTTTTCTTCATCCCATAAAGTAAAATTATGAAGAATTCAAGGTTCTCATTAAATGGGACACATAATCTTTCCTTCTTTTTTTTTTTTTTTTTTTTTTTTTTTTGAGTTTTGAGTGCCGATAGAAATCTAATTCTAATTTGTAAATATAAAAGATTAAATCCACACCCTCATAAAGAGATAAAGACCGAAAAAGAGGAGGGACACCAATCAACCAAATGAGCGGTGGATGAAAAGGTAATTAACAAGCTGAACAAATTGATCCATTTGATAAATTAAAATTATACAAAAGTCAAATTCGCTATCACTGGTGTAGCTTAAATTGCTTAAAAGTCAAATACTTAAAATAAAATATAAAATAAACTATGTGTTAAACCAATTTTTTTCTATCATAATGAGTATAAGGGCTACGGTGTAACAGCTCACAGCTAAAACACATTAATTATTATATCTATATCATTAATATTGTTGGTGTTATTTTTTTCAACAAAAGATTTGCATCTTCTAACTGATAATTTAATTGTTTATTATACTTTTCAAAGTGATATCACATAGAATTATAGAGATAAGTGAAATTTAATGCCAGCCAGATACGAATCAGCTGGAGTAAGTAAAAGTCTTTATCTGGATTTGCGTCCTTGTAGTTGGATTATGATATGGAAATCGAATGGTAACATGGTTTAAATCCAAATTTAGATTCAACATTACATGCACACACACACAGGATTTAATTGCGATTAACGTATAAAATTGTGCCTTTTTTTCCCAGTTCTTTATAAGTTACATGTGTAAAGTGTAATCCTTTTTCTTTCTTGTTTTCTTTTAAGTTTCTTTCTTTGGTGGTCCTAGTGCAATGCTATGAGCTGAATGAAAACCTGAAATTGTAACTTATAGTTACATCATTTTTAATTTACTATTTGGCCAAGTTCTCTTTCCAATTCGGTAGAGCAAAAATAATTCAATCATTCCTTTTATTCGAAACCGAATCCCTGATTATAAGCAAAAAGGAAAAGGAACCAAGTCCAATTCAAAAGTGCTACTCTTCACTATCCTTGAATTATACTAGTATAGCAAGTCGGTAAAGTGAATCGAGGAACATTCATTCAATTTACTACAATCATAGAAGCCAGGGCTCTTTAATACCCTAATAATAACTAATAACTACAATCATACGTCCTTCACCTCACGTCCTCAGTGCAAGAAAAGAAAAGGACACAAGGATAATAACAATGATAAACTTAAGTACAATACACCTTTTAACAAATTGGATAGTTATCGCCCATCATCAAGTCTAGATATGATGACTTAGTCATTTATGCTGTAGCTATTAGCACCACCAAACCAAGCATCATACAGTTTACTGGGCAAGTTCTCAATCTCTTTTGAACCCATATTGTCTTTCATCCATGACTGCTTCTCCATTGCTTTCAAGCCCTCTAGTTCCATTGCGACTTCCTTCATAGTAGGCCTCTCATCTCCCTTCAATCCTAAGCATCTCTTTGTTAACATAGCAATTTCTTTAAGTTGCTCAGCATTTCCCTCATTCAACACTTGTTGGTCTATAATTTCAAACAAATGGTTCTCATTCATTGATGAGACGAAATACATGGCTAAGTTTCTCTCTTCTTCAGGTCTGTCAAAAGAAAGTGCCTTCTTTCCAGTTAGTAACTCTGCAAGAAGAACTCCAAAGCTATAAACATCACTCTTTTCAGTTAATTGGCTTGAATGAAAGTATTCTGGATCCAAGTATCCAAGCGTCCCTTGCACCAATGTGGTTAATTGACTTTGATCCAAAGGAATTAGCCTTGAAACTCCAAAATCAGATACCTTAGCTGTGTACTTATCATCTAAGAGTATATTTTTACTCTTGATATCTCTATGAATGATTGGAGTGGAAGCAGCAGAATGCAAATAAGAAAGTGCTCCTGCAGTTTCTACAGCTATTTGCAAACGTGATGGCCATGGAAGAATGGAGGCATGGCTTGTGTTGTGTATATGTTCAAAGAGGGTACCGTTAGTAACAAATTCATACACTAACAAAGGAACTTGAGTCTCCAAGCAACATCCCAACAATTTTACCACATTTCTATGGTTCACTTGAGAGAGAACACTCACTTCATTAATGAATTGTTTAACTTGACTCTGATCTAGTATTTTGGACTTCTTAATGGCAACTATCCTGTTATCAGGTAATATTCCTTTGTATACAGTTCCTTGGCCTCCTTGGCCGAGGATTCTATTCTCATGGTAATTGTTAGTTGCCTTCTTGAGTTCTTCTGCTGTAAATATTTGAGTTGTTTCAACAGATCCATTGTGTCTCGAAAGTTGTTGTTGTAGTAGAAAACCACCATTTTGTTCAAAAAACTTTTCTTTGAGTTTCATGAGCTTTCTTTTCCTAAATCCCCAATATAGCCAAGAAATGCCCAAAAGTAGCACCAAGAGGCTAACACTAACACCTACACATTTAATGAAGTGAAGCTTCACTATCCATGAACTAAAAAACTAACAATGTCATTTTGAATAAGATGAAATAGAAATAAACATACGATTAATGGAGCCTTCAAAATATTACATTTTATTTGCATTTTGCATCCCATACAACACTCTTATATAATAAATATGCAGAAATAAACATACGATCAAGTGAGCCTTCAAAATATTGGCTTTTATTTGCATTTTGCATCCCATACATCACGAGTGATTATTCAGTAGTCTAGGATTACAAAGAAATGCGTAGTCCCCATCTTACATGAATGATGGGTCTCACTAATTAAACTCATGGTAGGACCCACAACTCTCTGATCAGAGGAGGGACTACGCATTTATTTATAGTCTAGGACTAATGAATAATTTTTCATACATCACTCTTATATAATAAATATGCAGATTTTATGTAGCATCAGTACCTCAATTGGTACTTTGGTATTAAAGTTTTAACCGTAACCTTATCTAAAATTTCTTAGAACTTTGATATTCAAGTTTTACTTAGAATAAACTACGTCAATTATTTTTATATACTTAGTCCCTCTATTGGTATATTTTGATATTAAAATGATTAAATGAATTAATTAAATGAGAATAAGTGGGAGTTTTATGTAGTTAAGTGAATAGTTGGTGTTTTAATAAAAAAATAAATCCCATATTAATAGGGAGAGAGAGTCCTTAATTATTAATTTATAAGTGTTTGAAGTTGTTGAGATTAAATGTCTTAGTATAATACTAGAGAAATGGGTCTAGTTCACACACACAGTAGAACTTGAAGAGATAGAGATATGAAAATTCAATTTGGATCGTCCCATTCTCCATACACGTTTTTATTGAGAAATAATAAGTTTTATTAATACTTTTAATTGTAATTTCAATAAATTGTCAAGCTATTTTTTTCCAATATTTAGATACAGCTTTTTAAACCCTCACTTTATTTTTCCTACATACATTTTATTAAAACCTTACTTATTAAAATATGTACCATTTTTAAAAGGTTAAAATATTTGTTGTTCTAAAGTTTGCATGAAGTTCGTTTTTCATCCTTAAATTTCAAAAAGTTCTTTTTTTGTTCACAAACTATTGAAAACGTTACACTTTCTTTTTAAAAAGTTTTCCCAATAGTTTAGTGGCAAAATTGGGGCGAAAAATGATTTTTTATTTTATTTTATTTTATTTTAAGGATATAAAGTATAACATATTCAATAATTTAGTCATCAAAAAAGAACTTTTTAATGTTTAAGGATGAGAATTGAAATTAATGCAAACTTTAGGATGAAAAAAAAAAAAAAAAAAACTAATCTTTTAAAAAGTAGGTGTCCAAAATAAGGTATCCCAGACATAGTTAGGGATACTGTTTCATTCTGGCCGAAATAGGCGGAATATCTCGTATCCAAATGCAAACCGATACGAGGTACCCCATTATTCCATCTTGGATTAAATTTCAGGTCATTCCAGCTATTTCGAGCGAAATATCAATTCCAGTTAGTACACTTTTAAGGTTGTTTTGTTTTTGTTTTTTTGTTTTTTTTTTTTGAGTTGTTATGTAATATTAAGACTTAAGAATTTGTATTATTTGATTTTACTTGTTTAGAGTTGATAATTTTATATGGTATTAAAAATGTGTTAGATATCTATTGTTAGATATTGTTAGATATGTATTATTAAAAATATATATTGTTAGATATCTAATAATAATAGGTTGTAATATCTAATCCAGTACACTGGATTTGACAGCTTTTGAAAGTTTGGAGTTTTTGCCCAATCCAGTCTACTGGACCACCAATCCAGTCGACTGGATAACATGTACTTGGCTGATCCAGTCGCCTGGATTGGTGGTCCAGTCGACTGGATGTCGTGCCTGGGAGTTTCTGCCTAACTCAGTCGCCTGGACCACTAATTCAGGCGACTGGATCACGGCAGTTAAGGCAGTTATTGACCGTTAAAGGCTAAAATAGTGCGTTTTCATGGTGACTTTTGACTGTTATACACTTGCAATAAAAGTGATTTTCGTGTTTGGTCAATATATGTAAGAAAACAATATGTTCTAAGAAGTTCTAAAGAATTATTTGATTTTGCTATCATTAATTCTTGGCTTTGTTGTATCCTGGAGACTAATTTGCTTGAACCCTTAGCAATCTCTAAGGAGAGGGGCAAATCTAGTCTTAAAGACAACGATTCATTCGTGCCTCAAAGCCATAATTCTCCTTTGCATTCCCCTAAATTCCTAACAATTTTAAGACTAGATTTCTGCAATGGAAGGAGAGAAGATGGCTTACAAGATGATGAATCAAGACTTTGTGAAGTTAGATAAGTTCGATGGTTCGAACTTCATCCGTTGGCAAGACAAGATGAAGTTTCTTTTGACTACACTAAAGATTTTTTATGTTCTGGACCTCAATCTGCAGCCAATTCCGGATCCTACTCCTGAAGACACTGAACAATTGAAGCAACAAAGAATCAAGAGGGAGGAAGATGAACTAGTGTGCAGGGGTCACATTCTGAATACACTATCCGACCGGTTGTATGATTTGTACACAACCATGACTTCTCCAAAGGAAATCTGGAAAGCACTAGAGACTAAATACAAAACGGAGAAGCAAGGTACGGATAAATTCATTATTCAGAAATACTTTGATTTCAAAATGATGGATAATGTTTCTGTTTTGGACCAAATGCATGAGTTACAAATTCTGGTTCACAAGTTAAATGATCTATCCATCAAGATTCCAGAATTGTTTCAAGTGGAAGCAATCATTGCTAAACTCCCACCATCATGGAACAATTATAGGAAGAAGCTTCTGCACATGGCAGAAGGACTTACCTTAGAACAGATTGGTACACACCTTCGAATCGAAAAAGAGAGTCGAATTCGTGAGGGTACCAATTCTGTGTATAAAGTAAATGAAGGGACTGTTAATTATGTCCTAAATGGTGGAGTTGGAAGTAGTAAAACTAATAAGAGTTTCAGGCCAAACAAGAAAATAGTTAAGAAGACTAATTCCAACAAAGAAAAGAAAGGTAGGGCCTGTTTTCATTGTGGAAAGAAAGGTCACTACATCCGAGAATGCAGATTCTTGAAGAACCAAATGAAAGAAAAGGAACTGAACACAAGTGAAGCAAATGTTGTTGATGAGATTGTGGCCATGGTAAGTGAAATGCAAATCGGTATGATTACCAAAGTGCATATGTCTAACGCAGCAGAAAATTCATCCGAGTGGTGGTATGATTCTGGTGCAACAATCCATGTTTGCAACAACAAGATGCTGTTCAAAGAGTATGTGGAAGCGGGCAATGGGTTAGAGGTCCTAATGGACAATCATAACACCGCTAAAGTGCTTGGAACAGGAACTGTGGAGCTGATTTTGAGTAGTGGAAAGAAACTCAAACTTACCAATGTGTATCATGTTCCTGATATTAAGAAGAACTTGGTTTCAGCTAGTTTACTGTCTAAGAATGGTGTAAAAGCTGTCCTTGAGTCAGACAAGCTTATTTTATCTAAGTTTGGTGTGTTTGTTGGAAAGGGTTATTCTTGTAATGGCATGTACAAACTCAGTTTGATTATTAATAAGAATGATGTTGGTTGTGCTTATATTGTGGATTCTTCTCTATTGTGGCATGCTAGATTAGGACATTTAAATTTCAAGTATATGAAATATATGTCAAAGCATGGGCTGATATCTTATAAACAAGATGTGCATGATAAATGTGAAATATGCATTGAATCTAAGATAAGAAAGAAGCCATTTCCATCCACAAATAGAGATTCACAATTGCTAGATTTAGTTCATTCTGATGTGTGTGAATTGAATGGTATTTTGACTAGAGGTGGAAAACGTTACTTTATCACTTTCATAGATGATTTCTCTAGGTATACTTATGTCTATCTAATGAGGAATAAAGATGAATCCTTTGATATGTTTAAAAAGTATAAAACTGAAGTTGAAAATCAAAAGGATAAAAGAATTAAAATTCTTAGAAGTGATAGAGGTGATGAATATTGTCCACAAGAGTTTACCATTTATTGTGAGGAAAATGGACTAATTCACCAAAGGTTAGCCCCTTATACACCCCAACAAAATGACTTAGCTGAAAGAAAGAATAGAACATTAGTTGACATGTTAAACGCAATAATAGTAAGTGCAAAGCTACCTTTCAATTTGTGGGGTGAAGCTTTGTTAACTGCATGTCATGTACATAATAGGGTTCTATCTAAGAAAATTCAGTCATCTCCATATGAGTTATGGAATGGTAGGAAGCCTAATTTGAATTATCTTAAAGTGTGGGGGTGTATAGCCTACTTTAGAGTTCCAGATCCTAAAAGAACCAAGCTTGGACCTAGAGCTATAAAGAGTGTGTTTGTTGGTTATGCAGTGAATTCTAAAGATTATGGATTGTTGGATTTGAGTTCCAACACTATAGTAGAATCAAGGGATATGGAATTCATTGAGAACAAGTTTATTAATGATTCTCAAATAAAACCAAAACAAACACAAGAATCTGACTCATTGGTTCATGATTCTCTTAGTGGAAACAAGAGAATAGAACCAAGTTCATCAAGTGAACAAAGGAGGAGTCAAAGGGTAAGAAAAGAAAAGGATTTTGATCCTGATTTCATTTCATACCAAGTAAATGTTTACCTTGTAGAAGGAAATAGAGAAAAGGTCCTTAGCAAGCTTCCTTTTGTAGGAAATGTGGAAGAAGATCCAAGTACTTATAGTGAAGCTATGGCTTCAAGAGATGCAGCCTTTTGGAGAGAAGCTATTAATGATGAGATGGACTCAATATTGTCCAACAATACTTGGGTCCTAATGGATCTTCCTCTAGGTTCTAATACCATTGGTTGTAAATGGGTATTTAAAAGAAAATATAGGATTGATGGAACTATTCAAACCTTTAAAGCAAGGTTAGTGGCTAAAGGATTTAGGCAAAGGGAGGGAATAGATTACTTTGATACTTTTGCACCGGTTGCTAGGATTACATCTATTCGTGTGCTAATAGCACTTGCATCCATTTATAAGCTGGTGGTACATCAAATGGATGTAAAGACAGCTTTCCTAAATGGAGATTTAGACGAGGAGGTCTATATGGATCAACCGGAAGGCTTTGTGCTTCCTGGAAGTGAAAAGAAAGTCTGTAAGTTAGTTAAGTCATTGTATGGCTTAAAACAAGCACCTAAACAATGGCATGAAAAGTTTGATACTGTTATACTAGCTAATGGTTTCAAACACAATGGAGCCGACAAGTGTGTCTACTCTAAGTTTACTAGTAAATATGGAGTAATTGTGTGCTTGTATGTGGATGATATGCTTATCTTTGGAACAAACATGTTAGGTGTATGTGAAACCAAGAAGTATTTAGCTTCGGTGTTTAAGATGAAAGATCTTAATGAAGCAGATACTATCTTAGGAATCAAGGTTAAAAGACATAGTGAAGGTTATGCACTTTGTCAAAATCATTACATTGATAATGTGCTTTCTAAATATAAGCATCTCAATGTTAAAAAGGTAAATACACCGTTTGATTCCAACTATAAGTTAGTTGAGAATACTGAAAGGGCAATTGCACAACTCGAGTTTGCTAGTGCAATAGGAAGCATGATGTATGCCATGCATTGTACAAGACCAGATATAGTAGTTCAGAGCATTGGAAAGCCATTGCAAGAGTCCTTGGTTATTTAAAGAAAACCAAAGATTTAGGACTTTATTATTTTAGATATCCAGCTGTGTTAGAAGGATATTCAGATGCTAATTGGGTGACTAGTGTAGGTGACAATAAGTCAACATCTAGTTGGATATTCACTCTTGGTGGGGGTGCAATATCATGAGCATCTAAAAAGCAATCGTGTATCTCTCATTCAACTATGGAATCTGAGTTTATTGCTTTGGCTTCGGCTGGTAAAGAAGCAGAATGGCTAAGGAACATGTTATATGATATAGAGTTGTGGCCACAACTGATGTCAGCCATATCTATTTACTGTGATAACCAAGCCACGATGTCAAAAGCATACAGTAAAATCTATAATGGAAAGTCTAGACATATTAGTCTAAGACATGAGTACGTAAGACAGCTAATAGAAGATGGTGTAATTTCTATTGTCTACGTAAAGTCAAGTGGAAATCTTGCTGACCCGTTTACCAAAGGTTTATCTCGAGATATGGTAAGGGTAACTTCCATAGGAATGGGACTAAAACCTTTCTAAAAGAATCACCAACAGTAGGAACCCAACCTTAAGTAGAATTACTTGAAAAGGTTTAAAGGGTAATAACAAGTTGTTGATTCGTGATTAGTAAGAGCACTAAAACTTGTGTCCCATTCAGGATGGAATAGTGCAGTCTGTTATTTTAGGAGGATGAGTTTTTACTCTTAATGAAGTTCAAATCAAGTGATTTCTGTGTAACAGGGACATAAAGAAGGAACTTCACCTTTGTGAACATAGGAGTGGTGCCGCTTCTAAACAAGAGTTAAGGTTTTCTCTTGTAAATGTTCACTAAACCAGGTAGAGCACAAGGCCATTTAAGTGCTAAACTATAAGAGAACTTCTAATGTTTAAGATCATTGCTGTGTGTGTATTATTTCCGGTTTTAAGAAAAAGAGTTTTGGTTTAAGCGAATGAGCCACCAACAACTCTCTTGAAACTTTGAAGTAATTACACCAGGAGAGGGTTTAAGTTGAAAGACACCTTCTTTGATGCATAAGCTTTGTGTGTGCTATAGACTGAACAAGAAATATTACAACCTAGTGGGGGATTGTTAGATATCTAATAATAATAGGTTGTAATATCTAATCCAGTAGACTGGATTTGTATCCAGTAGACTGGATTTGACAGCTTTTGAAAGTCTGGAGTTTCTGCCCAATCCAGTCTACTGGACCACCAATCCAGTCGACTGGATGACATGTACTTGGCTGATCCAGTCGCCTGGATTGGTGGTCCAGTCGACTGGATGTTGTGCCTGGGAGTTTCTACCTAACTCAGTCGCCTGGACCACTAATTCAGGCGACTGGATCACGGCAGTTAAGGCAGTTATTGACCGTTAAAGGCTAAAATAGTGCCTTTTCATGGTGACTTTTGACTGTTATACACTTGCAATAAAAGGGATTTTCGTGTTCAGTCAATATATGCAAGAAAACAATATGTTCTAAGAAGTTCTAAAGAATTATTTGATTTTTCTATCATTAATTCTTGGCTTTGTTGTATCCTGGAGACTAATTTGCTTGAACCCTTAGCAATCTTTAAGGAGAGGGGGCAAATCTAGTCTTAAAGACAGCGATTCATTCGTGCCTCAAAGCCATAATTCTCCTTTGCATTCCCCTAAATTCCTAACATATATATATATATATATATTTATTTATTTTTTGTCTAACCTAAATCAAAAACCTAATTTTTTATTTTTTATTTTAGTTGTTATGTGATATTAAGACTTAAGAACTATTTGTATTAAACCCGAAACGGAACGCCGGTATTGACCGGTACCGAAATATTCCATTCCAATAGCCAAACCGAAACGGGTGTCGAAACAGTATTCACAACTTTGATCCCAGATGGACATTTCTGAGTGTATCAAATGGTAAAAGTGTGTTATATAGCTTGTAATACTTAGGTTGAACCACACATGCAAACACAATTTGTAAGACTCAATTATTTTTAAGATAATTATGGTAGAATGTTAAAATGATGTAAAATATATATATATAAAAAATTTGTTAAATTTATAGAAAGTTTTGTGCCAATAATATTTTTGGTAAATTATACCAACATCTTTTAAGGTTTATTGGAATGACACTATAATTCCCATAGAGGTTTCTATAAAAACAACATATTAGTCCATGTCTTCACATTGTTACTTTCAATAAAAGAATATTCTACTTTTTGAAAAAGATGATTATTACAGATGCGTAGAAATATCAAGAGGGGAATGTTATTTATACAAATCTCAAACAAGGGAGGAAGTGTCATTTCGTCAATAGTTTAGGTAGTTTTTTTTTTTTTTTTAATTGTTAATAAGAAAGTAAAAAATGAACTTATCCAATGCATTTGTAAAAACCTCAAGTAGATAGTATCATTTTTATTGTTACTAATGTGAGTGTCTATAGCTCTTTGAGAGCTTGATTATTCATTCGGGTGTGTGTAGCCCTTCCAACCCACACATACCATGTAATTACAATGAGAAATCTATTTGGAGTGACCCTCTAAGATACTTATTGGGATGTTTGAACTTACGATCTCATTGATCTCATGTTTCATTGAGATTATTAGAAAGTGTCATTTATACAAAAGCTTGGGAGAGGGAGCTAGTGTCATTTGGATTAAGTTGAAAGGAGAGAATAGTTTACCCTTTTAATAAAAAAAAATTAAATTTTAAATTTTTTTGGTAAATTACACTAACACTTCCTTCTTTTAGGGAAACTAGACTTGCTATACCCTAGTTTGGGAAAATGACACTCTGCTCTCAAATTTGTAAAATAATTAACATTCTGCCCTTTTTCATTTTTTTTCCTTTTTTTGTTTATTTTTTTAGTAATTTTTTTAACAAATGTCTAACTAACTAAAGTTAAAAAGAAAAATTATATTTCAATTATTTTAAGTTTCAGTGGGGAATATTCTTTTAAAAATTGGGGAAAAAGGGAGCTGAGTATTAATTATTTTGCAAATTTGGAAGTGGAGTGTCATTTTTCCAAACTAGGATGTAGCGAGTCTAGTTTCCCCAAAAGAAGGGGTTGTCAGTGTAATTTACCATTTTTTTTTCTTTTTTTCTTTTTTTAAGAAAGTAAAAAATGAACTTATCCAATGCATTTGTAAAAACCTCAAGTAGAAAGTATCATTTTTGTTATTACTAATGTGAGTGTCTATAGCTCTTTGAGAGCTTGATTGTTCATTCCGGTGTGTGTAGCTAGCCCTCCCAACCCACACATACCATGTAATTAAATCTATTTAGAGTGACCCTCTAAAATACTTATTGGGATGTTTGAACTTATGATCTCATTGATCTCATGTTTCATTGAGATTATTAGAAAGTGTCATTTATACAAATGCTTGGGAGAGGGAGCTAGTGTCATTTGGATAAAGTTGAAAGGAGAGCATAGTTTACCCTTTTTTTGTAAAAAATTAAAAAATTAAAAAGTTTTCATAATAAAAGCTTCAAACAAAACTATGTTAACAATATTAAAGTACTTTAATAGAAAGCAACTTATCAATGTTTCTCACCTAGCGCAACTCTAACAATCAAGGTACTGGGTTTGCGTTTGCGTCTACAACCCGTTCCATCACTTTTGGCATCACCTTCATATCCTGGCTCACAGGAACACACATAAGTACCAATATAATTGGTGCATTTTTGGTCGCAGAGAGAGAGAGTTGCATTTTGGCACTCATCGATATCTATGGAAAAAAAACCATCCGGATAAAAAGTCAGCAATCCAAATTAAGTAACATAAAAGTCAGAAAACAATGACCAATATAAAATATATTGCAAAAAAGGATATGGTAACCTTGGCAGCCATCTGGAAGGTAAGGGTTGCCTTCGAATCCCTTGGAACAACTGCAATAGTACCCTTTACCATTGTCCGAGTCATGACAGACAGTTCTGTTATCTGTGCTTGTGCATGCGTAATTTTGTCGATCTTTAGCTTCACTGCAAGTTTGATCCCCTATTGCCCAATTTAGCACCACCGGGGTGCTTATAGTTTGGTTTCTGAAATCTCGAAGATCTTGTACAGAAAAGTTGTAAGCTCCTTCCTCTACTATAAAAGCATAGCCGCAAGGATTGAAGTCCCACACTGTTGTGTGGTTGTTGAAAGATTCGACACTGATATTGAAATCCACTTCTCCTTTTGGAATAGCAGTCTGGCAACAACCAATACCAGAACAAGACCCCTCAACCACATCCTTCTCGTCATCACATAGTGAAGTGCACCCAGTTGTGTAATTTTCCCTTGATAAAAGAGCATACGTGTCACAACCAATGACAGTGAACCTGTTTCGGGTGTTGGAGATAGGGAAATTGCGCGATCGGAGCCAAGAGTCATGATAAGCTGTAGGCGAACCAGTTTGGCTGTAGCAATCCTCGGCAACGAGGGAATAGATGCGCAATTCACCCCCAAGCCTTATTTCCGTCACACTTAAATTAACCTCACCCAAAAACGCCAAGGGAGGGTTGTAGGTGCGATTACAAGTGATGAGGAAAGTTTCATTCATGTAGCATCCTTCTCTTGTGCCGAATGGGTATGGAATATTGACGTTGCCACAGTAGTACTGGTCTTCACAACCGTTTAAGGCCAGTGCGTTAACAACAACTACTGCTTTTGTTGCCCACAGTAAGATGAATGGCAACAGTACCTTATGCCAACTGCCAATCGCAAGAGTTGCTTGAGCATTACGACCATAACACATTTTTGTTACTGATGAATCAAGTAACTTTGTGTATCTATATGTGCTTAGGGAGGCGAACGATAAAATTTAGAAATTTCTAAATATCTAAACTTTGTTGGGGGCAGTGAGGCACAGAGCAAGTTTGTTTCTCTACAGAGATTTATTCTATTGTGCTTGGATGTCCTTAAACTTCCTAAAGATGCTCCTTTTGTAGGCACAGGGAAGGAAGATCCAAGTCAATGTCTCAGTCTTTGGATAGTTAAAAAATTTCCCACAATGGGGCTTTCCCAAGTAAAAAAAAAAAAAAAGCACGTCCTTCCCTATACCCATTAGTCAAAGAACAAGATACTGGATCCTCGAGGACAAACCATTAGTCAATGAAGCAAGATTTACTTATTTGTGGATCCCTTGTTTTTATTGTTACCTATACTCAATAACCAAGTGTGCGTCAATAACGAAAGGAAACTTGAAATTATCCATACAATCATAAGATCGGTGGTTGAACATATCCTCACAATCATACGACTTTCATTGATTTCTTCAAATCCCATCCTTTCTTCCTCTTGCAGTAATGAAACTAATTCAATGCAGTAATGGAAGGGTTGGGATGAATGGCTGTGCAAGGAGGTTAGGGATTTGGAAAAAAAAAAAAAAAAAAAAAAAATGGACTTGAGTTTTTAATCATAAATTTTTTTTTTTTTTTTAATTTGATTTGGTATTTTTTTTAATTAAAAATTGAGTTGGCAAGCCACGTCAAATATTTTTAAAATAAAAAATAAACCGTTAAGCCACGTTAGTATTTTCCATCCAACACTTAACGGCAAATGACCATTTTGACACAAGGTTGAAAGGTTGAGGACCAATTTAACACAATTAAAAGGTTAAGGACCAATTTGACACAAAGGCCAAAAACTGAGGACCAAAACGGTATTTAATACTAATAATATTTTAAAATGATTAATGTTGTAACAAAAACTATGTACACATTAATCATTATTTGACAAAATCCATTAAACTTTAATAAAAACTTTTGGGAGCAGAGTGTCATTTTCTCAAATAGGGTATAATGAGTCTAATTTCTTCAAAAGAATGAGGTGTAAAGAGTTGCTTGAGCATTACGACCATAACACATTTTTGTTACTTAATCAAGTAACTTCATTGCATTTTTGTTACTGAATCAAGTAACAAAAAGTATGTACACATTTTTGTTACTTAATCAAGTAACCCTGCAAAGGTCAATCGGACCAATGTGACCCAAATGTTTGCCAAAATTGTTGGGTTAGATAATAAGTTTCATATATCTGATGTTGATATTTCTTTTTTTTGATAAGATTTGATGTTGATATTTCACTGACATTGGGTAGACTTCATTGCATTTATGGGTTGTTCCCCTATCCATAAGGTACAGTTGAAGGTATAAGAGTGATCACACCATAATAAGTGTGGACACTCATACACTATAGTCTAGCCTTTTGGTGGTTGGCTATTCCCTTGAGAAGAAAGAATCGTCAGATAACTGCTTATAACCGTTTAGAGGTTATTGACGGTTACTGGGAGTTGAGCGATTGTAGGAGAATTATTCTCCAATGCCCAAGTGTTGTACCTGTTAACAATTCTATTATATATAGGATTGTTACACTCAACACAATTAACACAATTAATCATACGTTGCATTCTCTCTCTCTCAAGAGATAAACACCCTAACGGGAATCTACCAGTTTTATATTTTTCTTTGATTTATATTTTCCTACAACAGTGCCTATAACACTCCCACTCCCTCTTTGTCTCACTGCCACAGAATTCACCCACCAAAGGTGTTCCCCTATATAGGCACTGTACCTTATAGATAGGTGAACAACCCATAAATGCAATGAAGTCTACCCAATGTCAGTGAAATATCAACATCAAATATATGAAACTTATTATCTAACCCAACAATTTTGGCAAACATTTGGGTCACATTGGTCCGATTGACCCCCTCTAATTGATTAGGAGTCTAGGAAGTAGGATTGACTTAACTTTGTAGGTTTGAGATTTATTTAATTGCAACACCTTTTGCTTGTAGTTCCGCTCGTCTGTGAATTTTTGGAGTGATTCATCATCCTGATATTTGATCACCCACCTACAAAAATATATTTCAATTTTCATCAATATAATCAACAAAATAGAGAAATCCAATCTAAAAAGCATTCTGAATATTTTTAAAATATTATTAGTGATTATAAATTTTTTCTTTATATTATTATATAGATATCCTTTCCCGGTTCTTTATCTAGTTGATTTTTAAAACCTTGGAAATATAACTCCAACAATAACAAAACTATAATTGTAGCTTCAATTTTTAGTATTATTGCATTTTTATTTTCCCACCTAGAAAAACCCCTAAACTATATACTAATGGTTGCATGATGTTAAACTTTTGATATTTTTCTATTTATTTTGCTTTGATTTCATCATTGAAGTAACACTCTATTTGTTTCAGTGGAAAAAGTTTATTAGAAATTATTTTCTGCATTTTTAGTGTTTAATACGATAGAAAATGCAAATCAACAAAATACAACAAACTCTAGCTAAACCCCAAAAATCTTAAACTCTATTTTAATAATTTTTTTTGGGAACTTTCTCTAATTTTCATTATTTATTTATTTATTTTTTTATGTCATTACTGACTCAAATATGTTACCGAGTCAATGAAAGCAATTCTCTAAGTTCTCTAATCAAGTAAACTTCACATACATAAAACCATCTCATGCTAAGATTTTGAGTAAAGGTTATTAGTTATTAATTGTATAAAAGAAGTGATAAACCTAATACATTGGACATATATGTCATGCAGTCCAAAAGTTAATTAATTTTAGTTGATAATTGAAATTATTACAACTTAAGGAAGGAGAATAAACAAGTATTTAATTAAGTTATTGCGGGAGTCACAATTAATACTTCTTTTGAAAAAGACTTGAGACTTATCTTATATATGAAAGTTATTTTTCCCCTCCTTTCCTTTCCCTTCACAAATTATCTTATAAAGAAGATGAGAATATACCTAAGCAACCCAAATTATTCTTAACAAAAGAAAAAGTACTAATAAAACAAATAAAATTCACAGAACCTAGGGAGAAAAAAATGAAGCACCTATCTTCTTTCAATCTGTCTAGAATTGATTTTCAATGGACCACAAAAACACGATCAAGTAATTCTCAAGAACTTTTGTAAGTACGAGATTTGAAATAAATGACTGGGCATACGAGTTGGCAAGGGAACCAATAAAATGGTGACAAATAGGCTAAACAATGGCCAACGTATAGCCAAGCAAAAGATGACATGTGAACCAATGGAAGCATAGCACGTAGATTTAAATAGAAAGTGGACCACAAACTAATTAGATGATGGCACGTAGACGAAGCAACTGGCCAGACCAAGGGCCAATCATAGAGAAGCACGCAGATCAATGAAGGAATAACACGTGTGTGATTTTTTACATAGCTACACAGATGACATCTGGCAAGTATAAGGCACGCATGATGCACGTTCCAAGATTATCTAATTGAAAGACCACGATCGAAGCAATTTAAACATGAAGCAGGAGCTATTTTCATGGGATTTGAAGAGAAAATCAAGGGATAGGAATATAACTGTTGGAGTTGGCTTATAAATAGTAAACCCAATTGTATCTAAAGGGACACGAAAAAACACACATAGACCTCCAGGCAAATACAAATAGCATTTGTTAGATTAGTTAAGAGAGCTTTCGATTGTAGCTTGCAGTATTTCCTTTACATGCTTGTAAGTACTCTTTCAGTTAATTAAGAATGTCTTATTTATGTTGTTACTTGATTTGACACTCTAGTTACCTCGATCGTGGTATATCTTACTTTAACTTAGGCGAAGTTACCTCGATTAACAGTAATTACTTTAGACTTAGCCTAATTTAGTTTAGTTTAATCATTTAGTTACTTTAAACACCTCGATTAGCTTAAATAGTTAGTGTAGTTAGTCAATTAGGTACTTTAGACAACTTAGAATTAGTTAATCTAATTAGATAATCCCTTAGCTTAATCAATTAGCTTAGTTAACTTAATTAATTGTTACCTCCATTAGCTTAATTACTTTCATTCTCTTTTTCTTACTTGCATTTTATTTTAAGTCCTTTGGATAAAGGTAAGCACCGAGCCTACAAGCCTTTTAGATCGAAGTCAAATTGTGGTTCTAAGTTTGCTTTAAAGGCACTAGACCCTCAATCGAGCATAGTTATTTGTTTCCTTCAAACAAATTGACGACCATTCGTTATAAATTCTAGTTTGGCAACAAACAACTTCAAATCTGTAAATTGACCACGAAAAATTGATAGCTGTACGCACTACAAAAAAATCTGCTTTTTACGGCAAGCCTTTTACGTCAACTTAAAAGTTGACACACTAAGCTTTAAAACAGGCTGTGTAACTTCTAACTACTCTAACTAAACTTTAAAATAGGCCTGAGGCTACTAACCCAATAGTTTAAAATAGGCCTGGTAGCAGTCCAGCCCAAAACAATTTCCAAACAAAAAGTAAAAAACCCAAAACATTCAGAAAATTTCTCTCTCCCTCTCTCTGTACATAGCAGTAGCACATTGATGTGAGCTTCAACAAAATTTCTCTCTCAAGTCTCATGGATGCCTCTACGTATCTCACGCTGTAAGTCATGAATCTAATCTCTCTCTCTCTCTCTCTCTCTCTCTCTCTCTCTCTCTCATCATAGGAAAATTAAAACCCTAGAAATTTACACTATCTTCTTTGTATGGATTTGTTTTAATTTTATCTTATTTTGCATTTGAAAGGATTTCATTTCAAGATTCGAGCTAGGTTCTTCGCTTGCTATAAAATTTTCTGGTTTTCCTCGATTGGTAAGTTCGTGGTTTTCCTAATTGATTTTTCGACTTGTTCATTTTTTTCATATCTTACAGATTTTGTGTATTGGTTTCATGGTTTGGTTTTGATTTTTTGTTTTGGCTTTGAATCTAAGGGTTTCCCTTTGTATTTGTATTTATTATGCGTTTCATTGATGATGGGCTTACTTTTCATTGTTTATTGTTTCTACCAGCTGCTTTCATAGTCTTTTAGCCAATAATTTGGGATATGAATGCTTAAGGATGCCAGCGTATGATATGCACCAGCTGCTTTCATAGTCTTTTAGCTAATAATTATATCATACATGCTTAAGGTAGCCAATAACTTGATGTGCTTGCTAAGTTGTCAAGCCGTGCATATCATACATGCCTACCACACTTAAGCCTGACATGTTCAAGTTTTTAACCAAATGTTATTAATGTTTGTTGTACACTTGTACTGCTGCATCACTCATCTCCTAATCCTTTTTTAGGCCACAACTTGTGAAAAGCACTTCACCTTCCTAACAGGTTTTATTTTCTAACAGTATTGGATTAATCCAAAGTGTTTGTACTGCCACAGCCAATACTGGTCTAGGTGGAAGTTCACTTTCTCAATGGATTGTTAGGATTTAAGAGTGGATATTGAAAATAATTCTTTTTCTGTTGCTAGGGTTTTCTTGGTTTAAGTGGATCAATTTTAATTCAAGTATATGAGACAATATTCACCAACAAGCCTACATCCTATCTTCTGATGCTGGCTCTGTTGCCTACTGTCAATACTTTGTTGCTCATGTGGTTTGTGAGAATCCACAACACCAATGAAGGAGATGAAAAGAAGCACCTAGATTCTTTCTCAATTATAGCTCTAGTCATTGCTGCTTATCTTATGGCTGTTATAATTTTAGATAACATTTTTACTTTTCAATTGGCAATACGTGTTGTTGCATTTGTGCTGCTCAAGAATTCTCTTACTTTTCAATTTACACTTTCTATGGATTAATTTTAATTTCATCTTATTTTTCTTTTAAATGAGTTTCATTTCAAGATTCGAGAAAGGTTCTAATATTTGATATGATATGATTAATTTGTGTACAACTTTATTCAATTTCTTATTTCTAATATTCAATTTGGGAGAGATGTGCTTAATTTCTTAAGTAGTGAGTTGTTGTATGTATATTCAATTTCGCTCATTAGTTGTGCTAGTATTGGAGGCTGTTTTCGACACCCCATTTTGCTACCTACATTCTAACCCTCACACCAACTAAGGTTTTCACAATTTAAAATTCTAAAACCGGAAAGTGCACAACTTGCCTAAATTAGGGTTTTAAACCAACAATGTTTTTGACCGTCTGATCGACAACTAAAAGTAATCAAACAGATTTTTAAGTTGAGACGATTGAAATGACGTGTCATGTGTTTGAATCGGACCACGTGTGTGAAAATTATATCGAGTTGAAGTTTTAATGAACAGAGTGCATAACAATAAGATGACATTGGACACATAAGATTAATCCAAATTAATTATGATTGGTCCATTAATTGGATTAATTTTAATTAATAAGGTGTAAATATTTTATTGGCTCAAAGTATTAAATTATCATGGACTCTAACACATTGGATAAATTGAACAAGTTAATTAGATAATGATTGATTAATTAATTAATTAAAACATTTGAATTAAATCATTCAGTGTTTTAAGGAGTTAAGAAGATCACCAATTATCTGTCAATATCTGATAATCAACTAATAATAATTTGAAAATTCAAGATTTAAACATACATAATATCAAAGAGAGGTTTTTAAGGCTCAGATTCATTTTATATAAAAGGAGGAGAAGAGTCGTAAAGAGGGGCAGCACAGGTAAGGAGGGGTAATCAATGTATCATTCCTGTTTCTTTGATTTTTATTCTAATGGCTTGCTTTAATTAATTTAACATAAGCACACAACTATGGTCATCAAGGAGCACACAACAACAACAAAGTCTCGACAACATAAAAAAGAGAGTAATCTGAACTTGCTTTCTTAATTATTCTGAATTTCATTTGTTGTTTCCATTGTACTAACATTATTACTGTTTCTCTTTCATAAGCATACAACCATGAGAAGCTTGGAGCAAAGGAGCACACACCATTACATGGGGCAGAGACGTACACAAAATTTGGGTTTCAGCAAGCAACTGAAACCACCAGAGATCATCAATCACCCCCCCTTCCCACATCAATTCAGAAACACAAACTCACATATTCTCTCTCACAAAAACACCAATCCTGCACATGGGTACACATACAACAACATAATATCACCATTATCAATTCACAAACACAATTCCTACCTTACAAATGAAATCCAACCCACATACAGATTTGACAAAACATCAACCCACACAAGTTCATAAAAAATCCAGCAATACATCACAATTCCAAACCCAAAACATCAAATCCACAATACATGGCCTAATCCTACAAAATCCTCAACCAATTGAACCCAAGCTACCTTCACAGATCAGTGACGAAACAAACCCTCAACACCACCACTACCCAATCACACCCCACACGGGTTCATCCAAAAAACCAAAGTCTACAACCAAACACCAA
>BKZX01025414.1:0-54541 GCA_014362285.1 Fagus crenata | reverse complement strand
AATTAGGAAATTCTCATTAGACACAAAATTGTAGCCCTTTGAATCAGCTTTCCAGCCCAACTTGAATCGTATCAATCCGATATTTGAGTTGAAAGTTATGGCCCAAATACAAAGACATATGCAAGCTGGAATCCTAGTACGAATTGGACTGCGATTTTTCTTTGATTCCTTGTTTTATTTGGACTCCAATTGAATTGGGCTGACCTTCTTTTGCTTCATTAAGATCTACAAATATAACAAACTAAGTTAACACTCTATGGGATCAATATAACTCACATAAATGGTAAATTTCATGCGATGCAATGAAATTAAAGAATTGTATAACTTATGTGTAATTCAAAGTATCATGCATAATAATCCCATTAAATTCTCTATAAAACATAGGTAAATAAGTCATATTTCATGACTTATCAGCAAGCAAACCACTTCTCAACCAAAATTAATTCTTGACCCCGAGTCATCAATCAAAGATTTAACCTTGACCTCAAATTGTACCAAAAAAAAAAAAAGATGAAATTCTTGACCTAGAGTCATCCACTAAAAGCCAAATGTAAAGGAATCTTGACCCTGAGTCATCATTAAAAGAATCAAAATTTGACCATGAGTCGAAAATCAAGACTTAACCTTGAGTCCTCATCCAAATTCAAAAAAAAAAAAAAAAAAAATCGACCCCGAGTCGAAAATCAAATCTGACCCTAAGTTAAAAATCCAAGATGAAAATTGTGACCCTGAGTCAATGTCATCAAAATATTTCTTCCTAGAGTACTTTGCGGATGTTGCATCCAACAACATTCTCTTTTAGGCAATTCTGCGGAATTGCATTCTCACCCGCTATTCTTTTGGGGCAACTTTCCGGAGTTGTATTCCAACACTTTCTCTTTGAGGCAATTCTGCGAAATTGTATTCTTAAAACATTTCATTTGAGGCAACTCTGTGGAGTTGTATTCTCACAACACTTTCTCTTTGAGGAAATTCTACGAAATTGTATTCTCAAAACATTTCCTTTGAGGCGGAATTGTATTCTCAAAATATTCCCTTTGAGGCAATTCTACAGAAATCTATTCTCAAAACATTTCATTGGAGGCAACTTTGCGGAGTTGTATTCTCACAACACTTTCTCTTTGAGGAACTTCTACGGAATTGTATTCTCAAAACATTTCTTTTGAGGCAACTCTGGGGAGTTGTATTTCCACACTTCTCTTTGAGGCAATTCTGCAGAATTGTATTCTCAAAACATTTCATTTGAGGCAACTCTCCGGAGTTGTATTCTCACACTTTCCTTTTAGGCAACTCTGCAGAGTTGTATTCTCACATCATTTTCTCTTTGAGGCAATTCTATGGAATTGTATTCTCAAAACATTTACTTTTAGATAATTTTACTGAATTGTATTCTCAAAACATTTCTTTTGAGGTAACTTTGCGGAGTTATATTCTCAAACACTTCCTTTGAAGCAATTCTACTTAATTTTATTCTCAAAACCTTCTCCTTTGAGGCAATTCTGTGGAATTGTATTCTCACACTTTCCCTTTTGGTACAACTTTGCAAGGTTGCGTTGCCACAAAGAGGACATTATATCCCCCACTTGAATAAATTAATGGTCACAAAATGAGATGTCATACTTGCATTGGTGTATATTTATTGCATAAATTCCACCAATGAGTGGCATCAGTTGACAACCCATTTTACAACCATTAATTTTACTTTCTTACACTTTAGTGCGTAAAGGGTAAAATTGTAATTTCACAAGCTTGAAAATTCAAAGTTGATCCATAAATTTAAAATCATATTTTAAGTTATCAAAATTGAATTAAAAATGAGAGTGCATTTTTCAGATTGGAAATCGGATAAAAAACCAAGATTTTATTAAGGAAATAAATTTGATTGGTTGAAATAATATTTACCATAAGCTCACATGCATAGGATTACTTGTTAATCAATTTGATTGGTCCTCTAAAGAATTAAATTAAAATCAATTAATAAAAAATTCCTATTGGTTTAGAACAACTTAAAATGGTAAGTATTCATGCACAAGATATTCATCAAAGGATAATTCTTAAATTGATTTATTTTTAATTAATGAGATAATCATTTTGACCAATAATTATCATATTAATTACTAATAAATTGATTAAAATCAAGAAATGTCGAATTCAGCCAAATAAGGACTTCTAAATCCACTAGAAGTTGATCAAAAGTGAAAAACCCGGAATTATCCAAAGCCCAAGTCGGATTTGGATTCCAGCCTGTATACTGATCTGTATTTTGACTAAACTTTTGACTCAATTATCCGATTGAGTTGATTCAAATTGTTCTGGAAAGCTGACATGATGGGCTACAAATGACCATCTCCAAATGCTAAATTTAAAGGGTCAAAATGAGCCCACAATCAAGGCCTAAAAATCAGTCAGAATTTCGAGATATTCATGAAATATATCCAATTTCCAAAACCCTAATGCACTCCCAGGAGGTCCAAAATGTGGGTAGGTTCATTTTAGGGCTGCCATATAAATATAAAATATTCTCATTTTAACAAGGGGGCTGAAATTTTCATCGTTGATAATCCCAAACAAAATTCAAGAGAATTTTAGGTAGGGATTAGGGTTTCTAATAAGAATACAAGCTATTCTTATATGAAACCCTAGAGATTATAAGAAGCCACCTCTTGTAATTTCAATCCCAATCTTTCAATTTTAAATTTAATCTCATTTATTCAATCTAACAAAACTTTCTCCAAGAATTGTTTTTTAGGATTGGATCCAATCAAATTGAATCAAGGAGCTTCCTCCATAACACATGCAAGTACCTTTCTCCTTTGTTGTTCATTTCAAAACATGATTACATGATTGGTTGTATATAAATATGCTTAGATTTTTATTTTTTTATCACATGTATTTTCTTGGTTAATTTTTTAAAATAATTTAGGAATATGTTAGGATATAAATCATGACTTTAAAGATGATAAAAATGGCATAGGTTTCAATTTCAAGACAAGTCAGAAACTATTTTTCGAATCAAAGGTCATCGGGCCTCCATTTTTATTTGAGTACCGATCGGGTCTCTCTGGGACCCGATTGGGTGATCTTTGAGTGCCAATTGGGCCTTAAAATTTATTTTCCATTTTCTGTACAGAAATTCATCCATCATTGATTATGCCATATTGATTCTAGATTGATTGAATCTTAACATGTCTCCTTGATTGTTTAGATGTAATTAGGATTGTTTGTTTGAATTCTTTTAGGAATTGTTGATTGATCATTTTTTATTTTCTTTGTATGCATGTACTATGATTGATTGATGTCAAAATGCGAGTTGTGGTTTGGATGAGTCGTGAACTATAGCATAAGAATCTTTAGAGACTGACCTAGGTCAGGTTGAGTGGGTGCCTAACATCTTCCCACTCAATCCCCAAGCCCCCGAACCCCAATCTTAGGAGAAGTTAGATTAGTTCATGTATCCTTTTACTTCTGTTTTCTAGATTGTATTTAGGACACAAAGCCTTGTAAGTTTATTTTTCCTTAGATTGTATCTAGGGAAAAATCATGTAATTTGTTTATTTCCCAAAACAATGTATTATATATTTCATCAATATATAAAAGATTGTACCTTTTTTCTTTTAGCTTTTTGTACAAAAGTTAGGTGGCGACTCCATTTGTAATTTTTCCTAGTGATTTGGATGGAAAATAGTGAAAATCCCCATTTTGGGAACCATGTTTAGACCCTCATCTAAAAAGGGATGGTTTTAGGGTCGTGGTTCTCACAATAGTCACATGTTATAGCTGTTCTCCTCTCCTAAGAAATTAAGATATTTCAATGAGTAGTCAAAAGATTCAAACACCATGCTTATATTCACAATTAGAACCTAAAAGTTTTAGGGTTCATACCGTTGGCAAACTTCTTGCTTGGATCTCTTCACTCCGCTCCAGGGATCACTTGATGATGCTCCTCCTCCTCTCTTGTATGGAAATAATGGTGGTGCACAAGGTGGTCCAAGGTGGCTGCAATAAAAAGGAGTTAGTAATTGGAGATAAAAAAAAAAAATACTTATTTGTTATAAAAAATAAATTTTAAAGATTTTAAAGAGAGTTGTAAGTGATTGCAAAAAGGGTGGCTTGTGTCGCCTCCAAGATTATTGTCATATGGCTGTGAGATGGTTGTGGAACATTTTAATGTGGCTGTAACAAGACTTCCATGGTGATTGTAGATCCATGTTTGCAATTTGTGTGGTTGGCAGTTGGTTGTTGAGAATTGGGTAGAGTTTCAATACTTTTTCTCTATAGGAAAGCTATATGAAACTATTGACACTCCATTTTGCAACCATTAATTTTACTTTTTTACACTTTAATGAATAAAAGGTAAAATGGTAATTTCACGTATCTAAAAATTTTAAATTGGTCCAGAAATTGAAAATCATATTTTAATTGATCAATATTGAGCTAAGAATGAGAGAGCATTTTTTTAATTTAAAATTAGATTGAAAAACCAAGACTTTATAAAGAAAATAATTCTGATTGGTTGAAAATGATGCTTACCATTAGCATGCATGCATATGATTATTTATAAATTAATTTGATTGGTCATCTAAATGATTAAATTTAAATTAATTAATAATTAATTTCTATTGGTTAGGACACCCTAATATGGTAAGAATTAGTACACAAGATAATTTTCAAAGGATATTTTAATAGTTAATTTATTTCTATATAATAGATAATTATTATGACCAATAAATATGAAATTATTTAGACTAAAGGAATCCCGAACTTAGCTGATAAGAGACTTCTAATTCAACTAAAAGTGGATTAAAAATGAAAGAAGTCAGAGTCATCTAGTCCGATTTTAAAACCCTAAAAAGCCTCCTAGTGTTCCAGAACTCGAGGCTACTGATTTTAGAGCTACCATATAAATAGAAACTAAGTCTTATTTTACAAGGGGGTTGGAAAAATTAGTGTAGACACCGTATTTTGTACCCCCTACAATTAGTCCCCGGTCCCAATGACGAAAATACTAATCTCTATCAATATGATCAAAATCTTATGTTAAAAGTAAAAGATAATTTTTAGTGACTAAGGCCTAGGAAATCAAGCCTATTTCAAAAGCCTCGATAGCTAAGCCCATTTTTTAAAGCCCAATGAACCAAAAAACCCAAATTGTCAAATTTTGACCTAAGTAGCGTACTCCACTTTAATACAGGCGAACGCTAGTTAAATACAAACGTACGCCACTTAAATACAAGCGTACAACACTGCCGAAGGAAACCCTAATTTTTAAAGGTTCTAGCTATAATTAGAGTTGCTTCCTGCAACCTTAATTATCCTCTTCTCCAAGAAACTCTAAATTTACCTATTCTCCAAGAAACCCTAGCAGCCTCCTATTACTATATAAAAAGGTCCTCACCTCATATTCAAAACACACCAGGGAGCCCCCATAAAGAGAGAAAGTAAGCAGAGAAATTAGAATTTTAAGAGTTTTCTAGAGTTTAGGAATAGCGAAACTCTAGGCAATTAGAGAGAATAAGTAGAAGTATAATTTAGTAGCGGCGAAGCCCTAGGCATTTAGAAAGAATAAGGTTATTCTCTAGTTCTTCATATTAGAAGGCGAAACTTTCTTCTCACAAGCCTCCATTCATCAACCTTAGTTCAACTAAACTTTCTTTTATTCTTCAACACAAGCATTGATAAGAGATTTGACCGAGGGACCGGTAAAATATTGCTATACTAACTTGAAGGAAGGGTATGGATCTTCTCAATAAACCATATTCTCCTCGATTTATTTATGTTTTTTCTTTGTTTACCTTATATTATTTCATCTATTTGATTTTGTCTTCTTCCTTTAATAGTTTTCCTTTTATTTAGTATTTTGACTTCTTATATTTTATAGTTGTTTTACTGTTTGCTTCGTACCTTTAACGTAGGTTAAATATTCAAGTTATAAGCTTATGTTCTTCTTTGAGATATAAAGTCATCGCAAAAGGCTTCCTCTTCAAAATTCGTTCCAAGCTATTCATGTGATCGAAGGATGCTAAAGTTGACGTATTGATTCATACTTCCATCAAATATGTCTCCAGCTTTAATGGTTCATGAGTGTTAGGGTCATTTTTTCACCACACCACATGTCGAGACTTGATTGGCTTTTGGACTCAGAATTGTGAAGGAGGTAGTCAAGTCCGGAATTCCTTCGTTTTGGGGTGGACCGAGAAGGCTACCGTTTTGTTCCTTGGTGAAAATATGATTTGCAATAATAAGCGATAATCATAGCTAAATGACATAGGGAAAATCATATATAACACTTGTAGAAAAATGTTATTGACAAACTTATAAGATTGAAGTGGCTAAAATATCATAGGAAATGTAATAATGTAAGAACAATGATAACATAAGGGAAGTAAGAATTTGACAAAGAGGGTGTTTGAGAGTCTTAGTTTAGGCGCGCTTTGGTGCTAGTGCTACAAACACATTGCTCGTGTGTCTTGTTGTGACTATAAGGTTTGACAATAGCATTCAGCGACTCATGGTAGGCCAATTTGTTATGGCCTCGAGTCGCTTAGCGAAATCCTCATATGGCGAGGGAGCGTCCCATTTAGCGGCAACATTATAAAGCTAGTTAGCCAATGGTCAAATCCCAAAGGATGGGTTATATCTGCTGAATAATGGCACAAGTTTTTCTTGTGCAGTGAGCTATTTTTGGAAGCAACAATCAACTGGTTTTTGCCAAAACAAATGGTGTTGTTGACCAACCTTGGTGTGACTGGCTTCCTTAAAAGGAATGTTCTCTTCTGGAGCTGCTAAATCACAGACCCATGAATTTAGGCATTTATTGAAGGTGGCTATATGTTGGGCAAATACTCTTTATCCAGCAAATTTGCAATTCTATCCAGAAGATTTGTGACCTCCTTCTACGTGACTGAACTTTAAACGTTGAGTTCACATGTGTGCAAGCTCATTGAGCTCAAAACCAACAGAGAAACCCCTTTTTTCCTCCAATCCTTGGCTCCTTGCTCCTATCTTTTCCCAAAATTCTGACTCTTTCATCTTGTGGGCTTGGACCACACAATGAGACCAAAAATAAGTGTCCAGACTTGGGCTTGGACCCAATTGAAGTTTTTCTGAGATTTTGGGCCTCAACGCTTACTGTATTTAGTTGGGCTTTTGTTTATGTATGGACTGTGAAAAATCAGTCTCTAACAATGAGCAAATAAGAAAAACTAAATTCTCATTCAACTAAGCCACGGATTAGTTATATTCATTGCCTAATAAGTCAAATTGAGCTTTGATATTATTAGCTATATGTGCACAAGGATTCAAATTTGGCTTGGTTTTGGCTTGGTTAGGAAATTGATCTATGACTATTTTATCCCAATTTTGTTTTCTTTGTCTCTTTATTTATTATTTCACATGATAATTAATGACTTTGAGAATTTATTCTCAATTATTTGGTGATTAGCATGCTTGGAGGCCGGTAAGAATTCTTCTCTTTCATCTTATATTATATTTGACTTCACATGCTTTGGTTATATAGTCTCTAGGTTTAAATTGCTTTTGTGTGTTTAGTTTTGATTTCCTTATTAAATATTTCTTTAGACATAGCCCAATAATATGAAAGAAGGTCAGCCAATAATATGATTAAATGCTAGTCTTTTTGTATGATAACATATTCCAATGTTTGGATGGATTTGATGATACAAGCTGTTATCAAATCACGTGTTGACTAAATTGAATGACAAAATGCATGTCTTGATAGAGTTTACCCGAGTATGACTTGTTGTTCTAGATGTTTGCTCCTTGATAACTTTTTGTAGTTTTTCTTCAAGTGACTAATCACTTTTTATTATTGTTGCATGTACTGTATGATGATCTGAGTCAATGTGAGTTTGATTTGTATGCATTGGGTCGTGAACTATAGGTTAAGGATTCTGTTCCACTATAACATTGGCAGCCCTTATTACCACCAAATCCCTCAATTGGAGGCAGGCGCCCTTGCATTGTTACCCCTAAAGTATCCTTGGTTCATGAAGCTTTTAAAATCCTCAAAACCATACCTTTTAGCCTCAAAAGGCATAAAATCCTCAGGCGATTGCTTCCTAGAAGGATCGTTGAAAAGGGCGAAGCAGAAAAGGAAGCTAGGGATTTCGACAACATACCTAGCGTGCATCCAAGCCTCCCCATACGACTTTGGCTCCTTTGTGGGATGAAGTTCAGGAGCAATGGTAGGGAAGTATGAATAGGCGCACATCTGCATGAGCCATAATCGTCCCCCATGGGACTGCTTGGGATTAGAGCTAAACAAATGCATAGCCCAATAGAGCTCACCCAATACAAAGGAGCTCAAATCCATGCAAACCCCATTTGTCAGGGCCTTGGCAATTGGAAGATAGTTCTGCGTGACACGTTTAGAGGAGGTGCAGACCAAGAAGCGGCATATCTACACCAAGTAAAAACAACACTCCTCTTGATAGGAGACACGCGTACCTAAGGCTCCTTATGAAGGTGACATAGTTCAATTTCTCACCTACGAGAACATCTTCATCAGGGCTCTTGCCATAGGACATTTGGCTGTGAATGGACTTGCCATCGAGGGGTAGGCAGGTCAAAGCAAAAACATCAGCTACAGTTGGTGTCATATATCCCTCAGGAAAAGAAAAAGTGTTAGTCACTGAAGACCAAAACCGTATCAGAGCTGTCACGACCAAAATCCGTAATATGATTCGGAGTCGGACTAGCATGCTAATACCAAGTCTGTGCCTAATATTAACATGAACCAACTAAAAGGAGTATAAAAAATTTTCTTCTTTCTCTTCTCTCATCTTGATTCTTTAACTTCTTCTTAGGTTGGGAACTCCTATAATATAATAACGTACTCCTTTGCAAAAGAACTGAATATACTAGTCCACCTAAAGGAAGTGATAGTAGTCAGAGCATTTATAACTGTTTATACAAAATACATCAATATGTGGACGTAATAACTCTAATATAGCGGAAAACTATTTAAACATATACATCACTTCTGCTTTATATACACAAAAACTCAAAATGTCTAAAACTAGTTCTAGATACAACAAAATTGCTCCTCCATGCTGAGACTCTTGGCTGCACTATAAGATATTCCTGCAATCTGAGCAACTTTGCTCAGTAAGGGAGGCGTGACATGAAGATTTAACAGTATGCATGAATGCATGATAAACAAAATAATCTTTGTGAATATGACTTGCGTATAAACAGTTCATGCTAAATGATTTCATGATTTTCTTGAACATAAATGTTTCATACTAATGAACATAATATCTGATAACTTGTAAGGCATAATATAACTATTGAAATCTGAACATATAGCATGATTCCTTTATATGTAAATAAAATATGTTCCCTTAAACTGTTATGAAGAGAAAACTTATCTCATACCATTGCATAATATAGCAAAAACTATATGGAACATGTAACTATACTATATCTTTAAGACTTTGCCCCTCGTGACCTTACTGGTGCCATGTCTACAGGGAAACTATCCCCTCGTGGCCTTCCTGTTTGCCTGTCTACAGGGTATGAAACCCCTCGTGGCCTTCCTACTTGCCTGTCTACAGGGAATACAACCCCTCGTGGCCTTACTTGTTGCCGATCTACAGGGAATAAAACCCCTCGTGGCCTTCCTATTGCCATGTCTTTAGGGCATACAATCCCCTCGTGGCCTTGGGTTGTCAGTCTACAGGGCATCACACTCAAAACTGTTTTAGGTGTTCATAAAACATATCATGCTTGTTTATTTTTCAATCTCTCTTTTGCCTTACTAAAACAAAATTCATCGTATATCCACAACTTGCTTCTAAAATCTATCTTAACTGTACTAACTCAAAACTGTTTCTAAATCATTACACGTTTTCTTTATAGACAGGTATTAAACTAAGTTTTCTGAAAACATTGATAAAAACATATATAGATATATTCTTAAAACATGGACTATTAAATTTTCATGGCACATTCCCTTACCTCAATCCAAAAGCTGGATTCCAAGAGTCTCAAGTAGATCGCTTCACCTATCCTCCCTTGATTATCCTAAATCAAGTATAGAAGTTAAGTTAACTTTAACTTAATCTTAGTTTCAACTTGATGCCAACCTTAGCTCATAATAGGCTAATCAACACTTATGACCATAATTCGCTTAATTTAACTTAACAAATCTTTACTAAGCTCTTACTAAACCCCAAACAACATGTTGAAGGCATCCAAGGCTAACCAACCTCATAACTATAATACCAAATAATGAAATCAATGCATAATAAAATTTACCTAGACAATAAACATGTAATTGGCCCTGTACATAAAATATCAACTCAAATAAATCATCCAATTGCAAGAGTAAATTTGTCAAAGTCTCATTGTTTCAGGAAATAAAGGTTCTGTCCCACTACAGGGCAGTCCATTTGAACAGTGAATATAACTATCCATTCACTATCCAATTTCCTTGATATTTCACTTACTGGTTCTATTATATGTCTAGTACATTAATTAAAAATTACAGCTCTATTTGAGCTTTATACAAAATTATAAAATTCAATCAAGACAGAAGACTCAAATCTGCCAGCACAGTTTTGAAGGTAACTTTAAATCAGTACCCACAATTCCTTATTTACTAAAATTGCATGGGGTTAATTCCATAAATAAGATATGCATCCTAGGGTTCCAAAAACATATTCCAATCACTTAAATTCCAAATATTGGATTTATTATGCAATTTCAAACCAACAAACACAGAATCTGTCAAATTGACAGATTTGCACAGTTTTCTTGTAAAATCACAAATAATTATCAAACAACCTTGTTTTCAGGTGAAATTTAATATATGAGCATTAGACATGTGATATAATAAGCTAAAGAAAACCTTTTCTTAATTTCTCTTCTTAGAAATTCCAGAATTTATGCAACCCACTGATCACTGTAGAAACAGCAGCAGATTGGGTTTATGCTCAAGCACTGTAACAACTTTCAACCATTAGCCAACAATCCTCCTAAATCCAACACATGCAGCACCTACTTGAGCTTAATCTCATCATACACAGTCCATAGAACTCATAAAAATCAACAAGCAAACACAATTTCCACATCAAACTTAAGAAACTAACATGAAATGATAAAGTGTCCACACCCAACATAAATTCCAGCAAAGAACATTACCAAACCCACATGCATGTCCACATTCCTCAACCTAAAATCATAATATCATAACCCCATAACCTCAAAGCATAAGAATCCAAAAGATCAACCAATAATTTAAACTATACCCATTTCAAAACTAGACTAAAATCATAAACCCTTACCTAGCTTATGATTTCTTGATGAAGAATGATGTTAGGCTCACTCTAGCATGAATTGTGGAAGGAGACTTGAAGAAACAAAAGGTTGTTTCCCTCCCCCAAGCTGCTGGACCCATGGGTCTACCAAGAGGAGAAGAGATTTTCTTTTCCTTTTCCTCCTCTCCTTGTTTGCTATTAGAGAAAGTGAGAAAGTAAATGGTGGGTGTGATTTGTATGGCCGGTTCTAGAGGAAAAGAATTAGGACAGTGACACATGTCACCTTGCAAGAGTGTGAGATTTAATTAGTGGAGTCCAAGTGTTAATTTATAAGAGAGTGGAGGTTTGCTAGTGGATTCCATGTGTCATCTTTGGAGAGGAGGGCTTAGCTAGTGGATTTCATGTGTCCAACTCCTATCGGTTCACTGGGCCATTAACATGCATTATCTTAACTTAATAGCATTAACCTTTAATACTCTTAATTAGCTTAACCTTAATTAATCATCTAATAACTAACTTACAATTACTAATTATCCTACATGCCATTAACATATATGCATGTTTATTATTGCTAACATTAATCATGTAGCATGACTATATTCCTCACTAATTCACTATTCACTTGTCAATAATTTACATCTTAATATATTTGACTATTATATAATTACTTGGTATATCCATTATACTACTGGTGTCCTTCATTAAAATGAAGTGGTATCTAACAATTTAAATACAATTTACCATGTAAATTATTAAACCTATAATCCTTTTGTGACTTAGTACTAATATAATTAATTTATAATGTTACGTGGTGCGGGGCATTACAAGAGCTGTTAGAAGGGTGGGATTCATTGTTAGTTCAAACTTGGAAGCATGAATGGCTTCATTGATACCAAGCTTCTTCCATTTGTCGAGAAAAGAAGGAGCTAATCTCATCACCCAAGCTGACCAATGGTCAGGAACTCTATACCAAGTGACAGAAGAAGTAAAATTATCTCATTCTCCCCATTTCATCTATTTTTTCAAATAATGAGAGAAAAGGTCAGGATAAACAGGAAAGATTGGGGCAAGATTTTTAGGATAAGACCTGAAGCTTGGACCTAGGCCAAATCGAGGTGGAAGTGAAGAAGAAGACTGCCTCTCTTTAAGAGGAACTAAAACTTCCCTGATATTTTGGCTAGAAGGAAGGTCCTTGATAATGCGAATGGTATCATCACAAAGGTTGTTAGTCTGAGTAGAAGACTTTGCCATCGAAGAAGTAAAATCGAGGCACAAGAAGAAACTAGGGTTACAAACAGTTTCAAAGACGAAAACTTGATGTTCAAACAAAAGATGAAACAATTGAAATTCGAAATCAGAAAGGTTGAAGTGACCACAAAGTAGTGAAACGACTATTTAAGCTGTCTTTCATTCATTAATAGCCAATTAAAGCTGGCATAACCCTCAGAAGCTGTAGCATACTTCGCAGCATATTTTCACACAGTTGGCAAAGAATATTTACAGAATTGCGTGTGAGGGGCATACGTTAGTACGAAATTAAAAAATTTTGACATGGCAAATGAGCTAGCAAGAGCACCAATAAAAGGCAAACACGTGGACTAAATAATGGTCAAGACTGGCACCATTTAGAAGCTGACACATAAACCAATCAGAAAGAGACATGCGTTAATTAACTTCAATAGCCACATAGATGATATCTGGCAATTGGAACTATGCACGTTGTGGAGTCAAAGCACGTTCCTGAAAATTCTAACTGATCAAAGCAACAAGCCACGATCGAGGCAGTTATCAAGCAGCAGATACTATTTACGTGGGATTTAAAGAGAAAATCAAAGTAAAAGATAATCGTTAGGATCAGGCTATAAATAGAAGACTCAAGAACTCAGAAAAGACACCACGAACCCCCCAAAGAACCCCCAAATAGAACTTTGAAAGGAAAAAAAAAAAAAAAAAAAACACTTCAGAACTTTTCTTGAGAACTTAGAGAGTTGTTACTTGTAATAACTATAGTTTTTAGGATTATAGATTTTTCTGAGAGAACAGTTAACTTAGGAGAAAGTGTGCTATGATTGGTCAATTTACATGCTTGTAAGTATTCATTCGATATGTTGAATACCTTTAAATGTACTGAATTTTACGTGATTGTTATTTTGATTCATGAACTTGTTACTTCGATTTGATCTCGTGTTACTTGGTCTAAGGCTCTTGTCCTTGATTTGAACTGTTTGATGCTCTTAGGGTTCGATTCGATTATTACTATGATTGCAATCTCTTGTCTTGGGGTTTAGCTAATTAATTAGTTTATTTACATTCTGTCATTTACCTTCCTACACTTTATTTTTCTTATTTACTTGCATTTAATTCTTGAAGTCCTTTGGGTAAAGGCAAATACTGAACCTACAAGCCTTTTAGATCGAAGTCAGATTATTGTTCTAAGCTTGTTTTAAGGCACTAGACCCTCTACAAGTATAGTTATTTATTTCCTTCAAACAAATTGACGACCATTCTTTATAATTTATAGTTTGACAACAAACAATACTTTTAATGGCGTTGTGGCCAAGTTGAACTTAGAAGGTTGTAAACATCTGTAGTCTGACTTAGAAATATGAAATAAAAGATAGAATTAATAATAGGAGAGATTTAAACATCTGGTCATTGGCATTTGTTGGTCACCTACAATATAGGTTCACTCTACTACTCTAGATTATAAAGCATTATAATGAAATTGATGGACAGGAGAATGTAGCTTTAAATTCTTTAGGATGAATTAGCTCAAGAATTTGCTGGAACTTGCCGATGAGTTATAGCTCAAAGGGCACTTTCTCTTCCATATAATGGGATATATAGATGGTTAATGGTTCAAGATGCGTGTGTAACTTACTAGTACTGTTTGTTTTGTTTTTGGTTCCCTGAATATGGCAGTCAAGTGGCTTCTTGTTTTGCATGAGTGCTAGCTAGAGAGAGTTAATTAGGATGAGACTCTGATGACTTGTCTAATATATACAAGTAAAGATAATTTTTGTTCTCTAGTCTATTTCAGTCTCTCTGATTGCTGAAATTTGTTATGGCTACTGAATTTGAGGACATTGTGCGGTTGAAGGTGTTATTATGAGATTGGTGTTAAACTTTTTGGTTCAGGTTCTTATACATGAATAGTGTTACGATCCCAAATGCCCCACATTGGTTAAGTATGAGTTTGAACATATGTTTATTAACTCCTAGGCACCCTTTCCTTGTAAGTCAGTTTTCAGGGGTGAATTCTGCCTGGGGGTTCGTATCATTTGGTATCAGAGCCACCCATCACGTCTAGTATGGGTTGCGGCTCTGTGGTCATCAAAATAGTTTGGTTATTTTGAAAACTCACAGTTTAAATAGTTTCTAGGTTCCTCAAATTTACTAAGATAAATTAATTCAATTTAAATCTATGGAATTACACAATTGGGGGTTTCACATCCCAAACCCTCAATTGGAACATTTGCAATAAAAACCATTTTTAATAAAACCTAAATTAGAAATACTATTGTTCACTAATTTAAACACATAATAAATAACTACATTGGAAAAACCTAAAATCAACATTGTACTAATTAATCTAGCAACAACGTAGTAAAATGTAATATTCAATGAAATTAAGAGTTCTTAGATTTAATGGAACTAAAATCTTTACTTAATTATGAAAAAACATGATTGAACTCATGAAAAGATTCAAATCATAGAACCACAAATAAAAGAAATAATAAGAAAATGAGAACAATCAAATAATAAATCTTAAACATTGAAACTCAAAATGGATTTAAAAGAAATTCATTTACCTTACAAATTTGGATTCCCCCTTAGCCCAAGCTAAAAGTCTAGCTAATCATGACCTAGAAATTACAAAAAGAAAACTAGAGAAATAAATGCTAGAGAAAAAACTTGAGAAAAAAATAAGAAAAGAGTCTAATATTCCTCCAGCTCCCAAGCGCTTGCTGCTATCCACAAGGGTGCTTCACGCTTTACTTAGGGCTCCAAAAGGGAAATAATCCGGTGCATTGTGGGAGGAAAGAGGGAGCATGCAATGCAATCCACGGAAAAAGTAAAGCTAAAGGCTCCAAATGATCCTGTGTAATGCGGGTAAGTGTTGGGGATGTGATCTTGTGTAAGGCTCCCAAGTCCCACGTGAACTTCATAAAAGCTCCTGTTTGAACAAAACTAAATTTCCTAATTAATTAAGTTCATTATCTAGTTTTATCCAAACTGATTACTTAATTAATTATCCAAGTTCTGTAAATCAAAAGGGTGTGTTTGGTCCGAATTATGCCTTAATGATAAAGGACTTGGTTCGATCTAGCAATGGTAAACACTTAACTGATTTACTTATAATTTTACTGTTGAAGTTGGTATTAAACAATCTCTAAGACAAACTTGATAACAAATTCAATCTCGAGATAACAAGTTACTGTTTATTCTTCTACAACTGTAAATAACTTCAAATTCAACAAGGCAGTAAATAGTTATAAACTGCAGAATCTTTATATTAAACAGTAATCGAGTACAAACACTTTGAACTGAACAAGAACAACATAAACTTACAAAAGGAGAAGTTTCTTGTTACTCTCACACACTTCTGGAACTCGAACTGCAAGATCTGTAACTCACTCAAATTGGAATCACACTAAATGCACTCAAACTCACTGAATTACACTATTTTACACACTAAATTACACTCGAACACACTTTAAAACACACTTAAACACACTTGATCATACTTAAACACACTTTGAATCACAATTGAACTCTTGAACTCTGGAGAATACGCAGGGGGGTAACTGTTTTCTTTTCTTCTATTTATACCTTCCTCGAGCAGCAGTTTCTTCAATTGAATAGTTACTTTCTTCATTTTGAATTTCAAATCATCAAGAGATCTGGTTCAATACAGAATAAACTTCCTTGGAGATGATAACACCTGTCACATGAATTTCCAGTTTATAAATAAAACGTTACTTATCAGTTCTTTCAAGATCGAACTGCTTGTAACCATTTTTAACTCAGTCTAAACATGACCTCGAGGTGAAACTGGGTCTTAACCTTTTGGGCTTTTATTTAAATAAACTAACTTGTCTCACTTAGGCACAAACAGTAAGTCTGGTCTTTTAAATAAAAAACTTAACTTGGCCCCGATACTATTAATTGGCCCAAAAGTTATTTTTATGTGCAAACACATGCCCCCTGCACGTGAATGGTATATGTAATATGCCACTATTGTGTATAACTGCCATTTTTCAAAACATAAACTATAAGTTCAAAAGTCTTTAGACTCTCAAGCTCACTCATAGTGTTAGACTCTCAAACTCACTCAGAATTTCAAAAGCTCCACAAAACCTAACTCAGAGAACTTCAAACCTCAAATCCTTTGTTTCCATGGCGCGATCAAAGATTTCTGACTCTCCATCATTAAGTAGTGCTTCTGCTACAGACGAAAAGGAAAAGGCTCGACAGATTATTACTCAACTGAATAGTAAGTCTGTTAACCCTAGCCTTTTCGTTCGTTTTTCTTTGTTTGCTGGGCAGAACTCTCTAAGATTCACCTCGAATGACCCATTTTCTTTAGGTCCCATATTCGTCGACCATTGTCCTTAAGAACTAGTTAATATATTTCCCTATTCTGAAAATATTCAACACTTGTATCAACATAGAAATACCAAATGGGGTCCCTTTAATACTGAAATCAAATTCGAACCATGGCCCATTCCAAAATCTAATTGGTTTACTTGGGTAGATAGAATGTACATAGGCTTGAAAGATAAATGGGAGTATTTAGGCATAACTCATGCCATATTAGCTTCAAAAGCTCCCATCAAACCTGACATGCACTTGATTACTTCTTTGATCAGTTTCTGGTCAACTACCTCGAACACTTTTGTGTTCAGTGAGGGTTTCTTATCCCCTACTCTCATGGATGTTTCTGCCATGTTGAGTCTCCCAATTAAGGGTATTCCTATTCATCATGAGATGAAATGTAAACAACATTCTACAATTGACATTGACACAAAAGGGACTGCTTTAGGGTATACTCGATTTATGCAAACATAAAAAAACCCTTTTGATGAAGCCATCACTTTTGAAGAAGAAACTTGTTTCTATCTTTTTGGCTATGAAAATTTTAAATCAATTCTTCCTTGAAGAGAATTGTTACCTATTACCTGCCTATAGCCATGGCTCTTGCCAATAAACACAAATTGGCTTTTCTTCCTAGGCTTTGTATATAGGTCAATGTTTCTTTTTACTACTGAACCTAAGGACTCCATTGGTGGACCCTTATGGTTTATCCAACTTTGGGCTTATGCTTATTTTCCGCAACTTGCCCCAAAACCAAACCCTTCGGTTCTTGACAAAGTTTCTTGCTATGCCCATCTTTTTGCTCTCTCTGCTTATGAACCTGACCATATCCCAACTTTTGAGGATTAGTTTAACTTATTTTCTGATAAGGAAAGAGTTAAAACTAAGTTATCTACATTGGTATTAGTTTAACTTATCCCAATTAAAACTGAGGTACTCTCAAGTCTTTTATTTAGAATTACAAGTCTAGAATTATTTCTTTAACGCGAGTTAAACTTGTATTAATGATGAAACATGTAAAACAGAAATCAACTCGAGGTAAAAGGAAGATAGTCCTCTCATCCTCTGAGTCTGAACCTGAAGAGCAATTACAAAGAAAGCCTAAACAACAGAAAGTAGAAAGAGAGGAGAAAGAAGTGTTAGAAGAAGAAGCACCAACTCTAACAAAGACTAGCTCTTGCACACAAGTGTTCAAAAGAAAGAGCAAAGGGATTGTGATCAAAGATTCTGTTGTGGAGAAAGACTTGGCTTCTACACTTACAAAAGCCAATCAAGTCATTGCTTCCCAGTGAGAAGAAATCACAGCTCTTTCCATTAAAGCTCATCAAGATGCTGTGTCCATCATAACTAAAGAAATTCTTGTGCACTTAAGTTCTCCTGAGAAAAAGCAAAAACTTGCAGTAGAAAAAGAAAGAGCTGTTAAGATCAAACAAGAACAATCTCTGCAAGTTGAAGCTGTTATGGAGGCTAAGAAGAAAGCCATTCAGGATGAGGAAGAGAAAATGAAGATCGAGTTGGAAAGAAGAATAAAAGAAGAGTTGGATGCAAAAAGAAAAGCTAAAATTGAACATAAAAAGCAAAAAGAAGAAAAAGAAAAAGAAAAACTAAGAAAAGAGAAAGAAGAAGAAGAAAGAAAAAGAAGAGAAAAGAGCACAGCTCTAAAAAGAGAAAGAAAAAGAAGAATCACAAAGGTTAGAGACGGAACAAAAAGAAAAAGAAGAAGAAATTCTGAGGAAAAGAAAAGAAGAAGAAATGGCCACCATACAATCAGGGCCACTAATTGAGCATGAAGAGATAACTTCATTAGTTTCTATTCCAGAAATTGATGAAGTTAATTTAAACCAACTTAAGGTTGAGGCTGATCCCTTAACAGTGCCAACTGTTGAGGAGACTATGGAAGAAACAACCACTCCTGTCATATCAACAGTAAGTTTACCTATTTCTTTGTAATTCATTAAATATTAATCAGATTTACTGTTATTCATATTGTTATATTCTTTGCAGCCTGAACTCAAAATCATTGAACAAACACCTGAAGATGTTGATCCATCCACTGCATTAGTGCTTGCAACACTAACTCCTGTAAGTGAACATTATTTTCCATGAATGTCAGTTTATGACTTTCAATTTTCAGTCTCTAACATAGCATTTCTTGACATTTAGGATGCTAAGCCTTTAAGCAAGCAACCTCTCTTGGACACTCAAATTATAAAGGTGGACATTAAAGACTTGAGTGAACCAGAAGTGGATCAATTAATAAAGAAGGCTTCATCTGTTCTAAAAGAAATAAAGAGTGCAAGCAAAGCTTCTACTTCATCATCCTCTAAGACTCCTGCCTCACTAGTTTCTCAAGGGATGAGTGTTGTTGTAGTTATGAGAAGCATACTCGAGCAACCCTTGGACAATCTGTTATATGACTCTGAATTAAGGAATAAATTTCAAGAGTCTATAGACTTTTTACTAAGTCAGTCTAACCTTTTGACTGAAGATATGCTTGGTATGTTAGCTTTATTTTCAGAAAGCTTGGACTCTAAACTATTGCAGATAAGCACTGTTATAAGCAATGAGAAAGAGATCCAATCTATTCAGAAAGGATATGATGAGCAGATAACTGCCAAGTCTGAATTCCAATAAGAGTTTGAACAGACTTTGAAGAAGTATGAAGACACAACACAAGAAATATCCAAGGTCAAAAAAGAACTTCAGAGGTTAGAGAATGTGAAAGACCTCACTCAAATGAAGTTACAAGACCTTTTGAAGAAGAAAGAAAATATTATTGACTCGAGTACTGAGCTTAGCCTCGAGGAGAAGATAACTTCCTTAACAATTGAGGTCTCGAGGTTAAGAAGGATTCCAGAGTCTGTTTGGAATAACCTTAGGAACAGCTTCAATAACTTTCAATTGAAAAAATCTAACTTTTTTTTTTTTTTTTTGGTAACTCTGACAATTGTTTTACACAAATGTAATTAGAATGTGTAACTGTTCACCAATGTTTGGGCTTTATATGAATGAAAGTCAGTACTTTTTGTGTTTTAATTCTATCTCATTCATACTTGGCTTGTACAATTTTAAGTACTTGCCATTAATTGCTCTTATATGTTCATCATTGTTTACATGCATAAGTCTATATGCATTTCCTTCAAAAACTTCACGAACTAAATATGGTCCTTCCTAGTTTGGTGACCATTTACCCAAGAAATGATCATTTGTTCCAGGTGGCAATATGACCTTCCAAACCATATCTCCCACAGAAAATGATCTTGGTTTTATTCTCTTATTGTAAGTAGGTGCAACTTTCTTTTTTTGTATCATAATCGAATTTAAAGTTGCTATTTGTTGCTCATCTATATCATCTAACTCAGCTAACATGGCACTTTCATAATCCACATGACTTAATTGGTTTTGTCTGGCAACTCTTAATGATTTCACTGTTATCTCTACAGGAATCACAGCATCAAGGTCATATATCAATGACTATGGTGTAGTATTAATACTTAACCTTTTAAAGGTCTTATATGCCCAAAGAACTTCTGAAAGTAACTCATCCCAACAAGTAGGATTGTTATCAACTACTTTTCTTATATTGTTCTTGATAATTTTGTTGGTGGACTCAGCTTGTCCATTTGCTTGAGCATAATATGGTGTAGAATTACAAATTTTGATTCCATGGTCTTGAGCAAATGCTAATACTCTTGAACCATTAAGTGCTAATCCATTATCTACTGTGATTGTTTTTGGTAATCCAAATCTATGTATAATCATGTCTTTATAAAACTGGATTACTTCATGTTCAATCACATTCTTGTATGCTTTAGCCTCAACCCATTTTGTGAAGTAATCTATTGCAACTATCACAAAACTGTTTTTCTTTTTTGAAGTAGGCCTTACTTTCCCTATTAAATCTACTGCCCAGCCTCTAAATGGCCAAGGCTTTATAATCGAACTTAATTCTGCTACTGGTATTCTAGGTATTGGTCCATGCCTTTGACATGATTCACAACCCTGAGCATACTCTATGCAATCTTTTAGAACTGATGGCCAAAAATATCCATACCTATGAATAAGCCATCTCATCTTAACTCCAGACTGATGTGCACCACAAATACCCTCATGTACTTCTACTAATACTTGTAAGGACTCATATTTGCTTACACATTTCAACAACAAACCTTCTGCACCTCTCTTATATAACACATCCTTTGGTTCTCCCATTAACACATACTTTCATGCTTTAAGTTTTAAAATGTTATCATTGCAACCATTTGGATTTCTTAAATATGAAACTATAGGTGCTCTCCAATCATTTTCATCTAACTCGAGGTAAAACATGTTTGTTCCTAAGTTTCTGTTCAAAACAGAAAGTAAGGACTTTGAAGTAATTTCATTTAAACTTTCATTATCCCTAGGATTTACTCTATATCCAGAGGCATTTTGTGCCATTCTATTGGCATCTGCATTCTCTTCTCGAGGTATATGTTGAATTAAGCACTCAGTAAACTGTTACAGTAGTTGCTGTGCTGCTATCAAATATGGTGCTAATATGACACTTCCACATTTATATTCTCCTGTGATTTGTCTTACTACCAACTGTAAGTCTCCATATATTTGGACATTAAAAATTTTCATTTCCAATAATAATTCTAGTCCAAAAATTAAGGCTTCATATTCAGCCAAATTATGTGAACACTCTTTGTCTAGTCTTAGTGCCATTTGTGTTTTGATACCTATTGGTGATTCTAAAACCACTCCAATTCCTGCTCCTTGTTCTACTTTGGACCCATCAAAGAATAGTTTCCAAGGGGTCACTTCGAGAACCAAGGATTCATTGAAATCAATAACATCTGTGCATGGATGATCTGCTAAAGAATTTGCTAAGGCTTGTCCTTTGACTGACTTTTGTGGTACATAAACTAAATTGAATTCAACTAAAGATAAACTCCATTTCCCAAGTTTACCACTTAGAATAGGTGTAGATAACATATATTTAACAACATCAGTTTGAGCAATAACACATACTACATATGACAACATATAATGTCTTAACTTAAAAGCAGAAAAATACAAAACTAAACATAACTTCTCTATAATAGAGTACTTGCATTCACATTCACTTAAAATTCTACTTAAATAAAACATAGCTTGTTCTTGGCCTTCACTATTGTCTTGGGCCAATAAACTGCCAATTGACTCCTAAGTTGCTGAGATGTACAACTTCAGAGGTTTCCCTTGCTTTGGAGGAGTTAATACTGGTGGTGTAGCCAAATACTCTTTGATGGCTTCAAAGGCTTGTTGTTGTTCCTGCCCCCACACAAATTCCTCATTACTTTTTAACTTAAGTAATGAAGAAAATGCTTTTGTTTTACCCACAACATTGGAAATAAACCTCCTCAAGAAATTGATTTGGCCTAATAATCTTTGCAACTCCTTCTTATTAGTTGGAGGTTTTGCTTGCATTATTGCTTTTGCTTTATTTTTGTCAATTTCAATTCCTCTATTATGAACCAGAAATCCAAGAAAGTTACTTGCTTTTACTCCAAAAGCACATTTCAATGGATGCATTTTTAATTGATGCCTTCTCATTCTAAGAAAAGCTTTTTCTAAACATTCTATATGTTTTTCAAAAGTTTGAGATTTTTCAACTACATCATCTATGTAAACCTCCATAAACTTATGCAGCATATCATGAAAAATCAAATTCATTGCTCTTTGGTATGTTGCACCAACATTTTTCAAACCAAATGGCATGACTATCCATTCAAATGTTCCAATTGAACCTAGACATCTAAATGCAGTCTTATGCACATCTTCTTCTGCTATGAAAATATGATTATAACCAGAATGTCCATCCATCATAAACAAAATCTGATAACCTGCTACTCCATCTACAAGTAAATCAGCCATTGGCATTGGATATTCATCCTTAGGTGTTGCATTATTCAAATTCCTAAAGTCTACACATATTCTTAACTTGCCATTTTTCTTCATTACAGGAACTATATTAGACAACCATTCTACATATCTTGCAAGTCTAATAAAATTTGCAGCTACTAACCTTTCAATCTCTTCTTTGACCTTCAATATGATATCTGGTGCCATCCTTCTTAGTGCCTGTTGATATGGCTCGAACCCTGCCTTGATTGGCAATCTATGCTCCACCAATTTTCTGTTGAGGCCTGGTAATTCTATATAAAACCATGCAAAGCAATCTTTATACTTCTTCAACACTTCTAATATTCTTGCAAACTCTTCTGGTCCCAAATGACCACTCATGAATGTAACTCGAGGTTCTTCTTCTGTACCAAGATTCACTTCTATCAAAGGATCCTGGTTTTCACTGTTTGAATCTGTCTTAATTGTTTTTAAGACACTGGTTTCTTGACCATTATTTGCCTGGTCCTCATTCTCTTGTTCATTAACACTTTCTTGACCATTATTTGTTTTGTCCTCATTCTCTTGTTCATTAACACATTCTGCCAGAAAAGTATCTTGCATGAGTTTCTTTTCTGTTGCATAATTTACTAACTTGTTAATAGCCATTTCTATGGCCCTCTTATGTTCCTTGTTTGGTGTATTAATCATCATTCAATTCTTCAATTTTGGACCCTTTTGCTTTTCCCAAAAGAGTTTTTGGTGGTTCACTCGAGGTACTTGTTTCTCCTTCATCCAGTAGATGTTCAACAGTAATTGGATCTGTTGTCCTGTTGTTTAAACCTACAAATTTAACAATACTCATATTTTTATTGTACAACATAGCATCTACATTGTTACAAACACTAAAAGGCTTATCATCTGCCATTACTATTTCTATGCTATTGTTATCTTTCCATAACATAATAACCTGGTGTAAAGAAGATGGCACAACCCAATTAGAGTGTATCCAATCTTTTCCCAGTAGTGCATTATATGCTGACTTTGTATTTACTATAAAGAAAGCTGTTATGTTAACTTTCCCCTCAACTTTTATTTGAATTGGGATTATTCCCTTTGTTAATGTTGGCTCTCCTGTGAAACCATTCACAGCCATATCTGAGGGAGTTAAATCTTCCTCTGTTTTGGCTAATTTACTAAGCATTTTATATGGCAAAATGTTTACTGCTGCACCATTATCCACTAACACCTTATTCATAGGTCTACCATTCATATGAGCTTTAATATAAAGAGGTTTAGGGTGTTAAGTCATCTGCTTTGATGGCTTCTCGAACACCATTTTACCTGTTTCAAAGCCTTCATTTTCTGTAACCAAAAGTAATGGAGTTGCCCTGAGCCTTCTGAATTTCACCTTGAGTTTCTTCCCTGTCCTCATTTTCCTCTAGTTCCAACCTTTCCAGGGACATAAACTACCTTGGTAAAACATACACCATATTGCAATCAACAATACTGGTGTTAGTTTCTTGATCTTGGTCATCTTCCTGCATATTTTCTGTCTGACTATGTTCCTCTTTTCTTACTGCCCCAATTGATAAGGCAAATCTTTCACCATCATCATCTTCATCCTCTTGAAAATCCTCTTCTACTTCTATATTTGTGTCAACAGCTTCTATCTTTTCTGCTTCAACCAAATCATCTTTAACTGTTTCTGTCACTGCTTCTTCTGTTAAGTTTTCTGATTTAGCCTGGTTCTTCTTCTTTGGCTTCTTGCCAATGTAAACTCGAGTTGTCTCATATTGCTTTTCCAGTTTAACTTCCTTTTCCTCAATTGGTTTCTTTTCATCTCTGAGATATTCTGTCCTTAATGAAGGCCCAACAATCTCACTTCGAGGTTGATAACTACCCTCTGCTGACTATGCTGGTATATACCTACAAACATAGATATTCTTATCTTCTTTGACTGGCACTGTTTCCTCACATTCCATGTCATCCTGAGTAGAGGATGCAACATTGGTATTCCTTTCTGAAGGTGCTTGTGAAGAACTACCTCCTTGCTGCATCTCTTTTTGCTTTGATGCTTGATTCCTATTCCATCTTCTCCTCTTTGTCTTAGTCATCTTGTTAAAATTAGGATTATACCCATACTTATAAACCTTTTGGTGAATAGGTTTCAAGTTTGGTGATCCTAAAGTCACCCATCTTCCTTTTTTTGCTATTGGAGGCTTAAATGTTCTGTTGCTCCTTGGGTCTTCAAACTATTGGTTATAGTTCCTTGAATAATATTTTTCTCTCCTGTATGGTCCTTGAGGTCCATTAGGTTCCTTCCTATATGGTCCTTGAGGTCCATTTGGTTCTCTCCTGTATGGTATTTGAGGTCCATTAGGATTCTAAGCAAACCTACTTCTTGGAATTCTATTCTGTTCAAACCTCCTATTATGAGTCTTGAATTGATTCTGAATTTGCTATCTGGCTTGATCTATTTTATTTGCTGCCATTGCAAAAACTCGAGCCATTATATGGCCACACCTTTCATATAAACAGTTATCTGTTTCAAGCTGCTGTGACATGTTCAAAAGTGAGGGCTTGACCAAGGCTTCTTTGTAAGTTGGTGGGTTACTACACCCTTGTAAAGGCCTTATCAAGGCTTCATCACAAGTTGTTGGTGTGTGAACATGAGTTGGAGGCCTAACTAAGGCTTCATTGTGGATTGCAGATTTATGGCAATCCTTTGCCATTGGCATCTTTCCTTGGTTGATCTGGATGTTCTGTCCTTGTATGTAAGTTCCTTTCTCCTTATCTGCTACTTTCTGATTCAACTTAACTTGTTCCATTTCAGTTGTTAAGTTGTTAATTCTCTTCCCCTACAAAGATAAAGCTTGATACATGTTAATAAAAGTTTCTTCACTGCAATTTTCATCTTCTAAAAGTGGATTCAAGCACATTGTAACCATATTAATATCAACCACTTCAGGAAATGGCTCTGTCTACTGCCATATTTTCCTTTGGTTTGTCTTGGAATTTCAGTATTTTAAACTTTTCTTGAATAATATTCCTAAAAATTAAATAATTATTTGTGGAGCGTACAAATGAACTATCTAGTTACAGTGCTCTCTTCCTCGAAGTTCTTCCTTAGAAAATATCTTATGCCTTGGATCAGGCAAACTGATATACTTTGATTCCAATAGGATATCAAATAACTCATCTGCCCTGTCCACATCAAAATGATATGTTCTGGCTGAAGCTGATGGTCTGTTTGAACCCTTAGCCTGCATGTTCTTTTTATAAGTAGTTTCAAGGACATAAGGCTTCTGTCCTATGAATTCTGCTACATCTACCTCGAAGTTAGGGTCCTGGTAATAAGCCCCTATAGATGTATTTCTTCTTTGATTCTCTTCTCTTAATAACCCTTCATACCTAGTAGCTTTATCAGCCAAGTCAAACAAATCATAGAAGTTAACCCCTTCAAACTTCTTTCTTAACTCGAAGTTCAAACCATTAACAGCAAACCTTATATGATCACTTTCTGATAGTTGTGTTTGACATCTTAACCTAGTCATTTTAAATCTCATGATAAACTGATCTGCAGTTTCTCCTAACTCTTGTTTAAGCTTGGCCAAATCTGCCATTGATATTCCTAAATCAGTCCTAGCAAAATGATTCAGAAATTTTTCTTCCATATCATTCCAAGTTTGAATTGAATGTCGAGGCAAAGATGAATACCACTTAAATGCTTGCCCAGTTAATGAATTGGGAAACATTATAAGTTTTCCATTCCCATTGTTTGACAACTCTCCACATTGGATTGTAAGCCTAGAAATATATTCATAGGCTGTTTTATCATCATCTCCAGAAAATGTAGAGAAATCAGGAACTTTGTAATTCCTTGGTCTCTCAAATTCTCATTCAACTCTATCTGGATAGGGTCTTGCAAATTTGGACCATAGGTTTGTTCTATCATATTCATGATATTATCTAAACCTATAGCATTATTCCCTATCTCCTGCCTGACATTCTGGTTGGGTTCCTCAAACTCATTCCTTTGTGGTTCTTGAAACCTATTCCTGTCATTCCTATCATTTCTTCCATTCCTATCATTCCTAAAATTTCTATCATTCCTATAATTCCCATTTCTATCATTATCATGGGAATTATATCTTCCTCTTCTAACTTCATTTTCTACCCCTCTTGGAGGTCTATATGCTCTATCATTCCTTTGATGTGCATTTCTGTTAAACTCAGTTCTAAAGGCATCCTCTACATAAGTTTCCTTATTAACCTCTACTCGAGGTTGTTCAAAATAAGGTTCTCCTACAGGGATTTCAACTCTTACTTCATCTCTGTACATATTAAGGCCTAAATCAGGATAACCTGCTGGCATTTCATTATTATAAGTCTGGTTTTGGTTTTCTACAGAACTTTGTCCTACTTTGATGTTCCTAGTAACAGTGCCTGTAACAAGTACTGTTGATCCTTGAACATTTCCTACATTGTTTACTCTACTTGAATTGGGATTTCCATCTCTTTCCCTAAAGTATGTCATCAAATCAGCCACTCCTGCATTCATCTGGGCAATATCACTACTGATTTTGTCCAACTTGTCTAATTTGTCTAACTTCTCATTCTAGGCCTGTATTCCCTTATCTAGTTTATCCAAAACATTCAGTTTTTCCAATTTGTTGTTTTGAATATTCATTTTTTCATTACTTAATTAATTATCCAACTTCTGTAAATCAAAAGGGTGTGTTTGGTCCGAATCTATAATCTATAATCTATCTATAATATCTATAATATAAACTAAAAGCTGAAGCTGAGAGAATTTTTTTTAACCTCTCCAAATCCTTCCAAGTTAGAATCCCTGCTTTTACATAATTCCACATCATCTATCCCTCTTTTTCACTTTCTCTCTCACACATTTTGTTTGTAACTCTCTCTCTCTCATTGCCTGTTCATTTTTCTGATCTCTTCAACTTCTTTACCTCTCTATCTCCCTCTAAGCTCTTTAACTTCCTCCCCCTCTCTCCCCAATTGATTGCACACCCAATCTTTAGGCTTCCCCACCATAAATTTCCCAACATTAAGTCCCTAAAATCTGCCGTTTCTTTTTTCCCCCACAATCTCCAGCTTAGGTTTTCTGTCCCAACGGAAGCTCAAGCATGCCCAACCTTTCCTCTTCCCCAATTTCACAACCTCTCTCTAATCCTATTTAAGCCCTTCTTATCAATTCAAGCCTCATCTTCTTAACTTCCCCACAGCCTTCAGCATCACAATTTTACCCAACCCCACTTCTCTTTTTCATTACTCGAATCCGGTTCCTAAGCCGCGTCTCACTTGGGTTTCAACGCTACAAAGAATAATGATTCTAAGGTGAGGTTTTTTCGGTGTTTATTTTTTTAAAAAAAATAATAATAAAGATTGGATTTTTATGTGGGTTTTGTGTGTTTGCTATGTGGGTGTTTTTTTTTTTTTTTTTAATTCTTATTGTGCTTTATTTTTTTTCCCTCTGTTTTAGGTGCCCTGCGATTGTGGTAGTGTTAGTGATTGTAGGAAGAGACATGGGTAGAGGTGCAGTTGAAGTTGCATAATTAGTGGTTGCAGGAGACATTGTAGCTGAGACATTTGATGAAAGGTTTGTGAAAGAAAAAAAATAAATAAATGACATTAATCTTTTAATGTCTCTGATACCATGAAAGGTTATGTAATTGCAGAGATTTAGAAAAATTTTGTTTTTTGGTTTTTTTTTTTTGGGATTTGTGGGTTCTGATGCATGATGCTGAGTTCCTTTTTTTTTTCCTTTGCAGATTCTGTATAGAAATTGAAATAGTTCACAATTTCCTTTCTCTCTTTTCTGCCATTTATTGGGTTGCATGTTGATTATTTTCGATTGTGATGTTTCTTTCACATACTTCTACATCCTGTGATCACCGAGACAGTGATAATTGTTGACGATGCATGTTTTTCTTTTTTCTGCTTCTGTTTCTTTTGTTTTTTGTTTGTTTATAGGTTGTTTACAGTGAAAAATATCAGTTTTCATTCAATATCCGTAAGTTAGTGTTTATGTTTGTTGAGTTTGTACATCCTACCTATTTGATTAAATGTCTTATAGACATGGGGTTTATTACATTACTCTGTTTTTTCTCAAATCCCTCTATTTTTTGCTGTGGCTTCTTTTAGGATTTTCCCATCTTGAACATCATGTTTTCTTGCAGTTGCATGCCATATGTTTGGTTAATTTTCAGATTCCAATGATATTGCATTGATGTTTTTTTGAACTATTGGAGCTATCATTTTTAGAAAATAAGGTTGTCATAGTCCCTGGTGCAGTGCTGTTGGAGGTACTATCATTTAAAAAAAAAAAAAAATTAGAATCATGGAGCATGGGTTGATTACTGAAGGAATTTATTCCAAGCTTGGACTTAATTATACCCATCAATCTTTTGCATTTTATTTTTAACAAACAAGTTACATTACATGTTAAGAAGTTTTTAAGAGAATGGAATGGAATGGAACATGGTGTATTTTTCCTTTGGTTTATGAATTCCCCTCAAACTGAGATATTCTTGAACTGAATTTTCTCTCACCGATTGCTTTTTAATTCTAATTTTGGTCTTAGGTTAAATAATTTTTTTTTTTTGCTTTACCAAGTTTGATACAATAATTTGATGAATTTTTCTCTTGATTGGTAGGTTTAATGGAGCTCTCACTGAACATTAGATGGCAGTATCTTCAAAAGAAAATTTGAGAATGAAAAGAATACACAGAAATGTCAAAGACTGTCAAATTGTGATCCTTGCTGAGGGAGTGTGCAGAGGAAGGGTATGAGTGGGGAGGTGTTGGCTTTATTGCTAAAACTGGAAAGTGTACAAAGACTATTTATAGGTATCTTCTAGGAGGCGGAGTCCTGCTTTTGGAAGAATTGGCTATGACTTCAACTACTATTGCTCGATTATTTATTAAAGAAAATGTGCATAATCATTTGTTTTATTGAGACGTCTTTTGACTTTTGACTTCTTTTGATGGTTTGCGTACATGTGAATGAAAAGCCTTACTTAATGATAACCAATAGACCTATCCAAAATTTGATGGAATAAGTTCTTTTGTAAGCCAAATGGAAATTAGCAAACTCACTAATATTACTATTGAATGAGTATGGTTTTTGTGTCAACACTGTTCATATCAATGAACATTTCATACATTTATGCAAAGTTTCTTGCTTCACGCAAAATTAAAAAGCAAGTTAATATAAATGAACATTTCATACATTTATACAAAGTTTATATATATAGATAGATATTATGCCTTTATATAAAAATTTTCCGTGCAACGCACGGGTTTGCGACTAGTATAAATTAAAACCTGAAGCAGAGAGAAAGTGTTTGTCCTCTTTCAAACACTGCCACATCAGAATCCCTGCACCCACATAAGTCTAATTATTTCTCTGTCCACTCTATCTCTGTTTCACATTTTTCTCTCTGCTTCACGTCTGTCTCTCTCCCTCTGTTACACTCTGCTTCACGTCTGTCTCTCTCCCTCTGTTACAGGTGCGCCTCTCTCTCTCTCCCTCGCCTCCTCATCTTCAGCCGTTAACCCCTTCTTCTATTTAATTATTTCTCACCCACGTTCTCCACTCTCTCTACTTCACGTCTCTTTCTCTCCCTCTGTTTCAGGTGCACCTCTCTCTCTCCCTTGCAGGTATTTACAATACTGTCGAACTGAATGCCACCCACGTTTATCAGAATCTGCATCCACATTGCTACAGAATAATTACGTCAAAATCAGACAGGTATTTATGCAGTTCTAACTCATCTTAGAAAGAGCACTCAGTTCATATTAGTCCATTAGTTCCAAGATAGTGCTAGAAGAAATATTTGATGCAAGAAACATGGGAATAGCTATTTGATTGCTCTGTTCCTGAATTCCTCGGGTGGGTCCAGTATCCAAATTGATTTAATTATTGTGATTTTTCCTGTAGGACATGAGGCTTAAAGCTCAAGAGGCTGAGAGGTCAGAAAGCAGAGGCGTTGTCTGAGGTTAAGATTCTGTCACATCCCATTCTTTGATTAGTATATTTATCATTTACGTAGGCTAGCATTCTGAGTCGTAAACTTTTGACTAAATTCTCTAGTTGCACTTTCTGAATTACATAAAAAACAGGAATTAATTATGTCGTTTCCAGTATTTTCAATAAGATTGTTTCTTTTCTAATTTTTTTTTAATTTGTGAATCCACATGATGCTTTCCTGAATGCTATTTGATGTTCAGTTGTAATGTGCTTAGATGTGGAGTTTGTGTTGGGTGTAATTTTTTGGTGGATTCATGTAGCAATGCTTTCGTTTCATTCTCATTTTAGAATATGCACACTGTGTGTTTGACAAAATGTCTAACTCATTGCTGCGTTATTTTTAAGTGCACTTCATGGTTTATTTGATAATTCATGGATTGTTTTTTGAAGTGAGTTGAAAATTATTATACCTCTTTTACCCTTTGGTAGATTAAGTATGTTTCACAGCAGTTGGGGAGTTCCTCTCTTGAATCCTTCTACCGTGCCATCCTTATCATATATGTCAGACAAGGATAAAAAATAATGCATGCTTATGTAAGAAAATATTTGTCTTATTATTGATTTTTTGATATTATATCTTACATTATTTATTGAAAGATGCCAATGGTACTGCACTTCTGTAGATTCCTATTAACTCCTCAGGATTGGACATTCAATGTGATATATTCATATATAAGTGCTCTCCAAAGTAGGAAATCATGGCATGCTTATAATAAGTTGCCTTATGCAGTCATGTTTTAGAGAATTTGTGTTTCCTTATGAAAAAGGTTTCTTGGATTTAATTATGTATACACTTTTTGTGTCTCTTATAGACATTATTTTGTAGGAGGTGAATTGGAATTTAGAACTGTAGATGGTTAAGATATTAGCCCCTTCACAGAATAGAAAGAGCAGCAATTAACCATCACTCCAAAGGTGAGAAGATGTTTGGTCGGAAAATTTGTGGTAACATGTTACATGTATTGGGACAATAATCAACTGTGTCAACCAAAACAAAAAGCTTTGACCAAACCAGTGCAAGACGAAAAAAATAAAATGAAAATCTTTATCTTTAATAACAACCATTGTCTACTAAGGTGGTAGGAATAATAAGAAAAATAAGATCAAACCTGATATTCTTAATCAAGTCAAATGACAGGGTCCAATTAAACTATGGGGGTTGATCAAAGAAATTAAGAAGATGATAATCAATGAATGTATAAGTTTTCATTAGAGCCTCAGACTCAATAAAAGGGTGCAAAATCAAAAAGGGTCATTGACAGATGTTCTCTTTAACAGCACATTCAATCATCAAGCAGGTTGCATTATCTATGAACTAAGGTTTTTATTATTATTGAAAAGTTACACACACATCCAGTGGGTCTTGAACCACAACCTCACCCTCTACCTAGCACTTGCAAGGAGAGGAGGTGCCAGTTGAGCTAGAGCTCATGAACTAAGTCACTATTAATCTTCAACATTGGTGCTTGAGTTCACCAAAAACAATTGTGCATCAAGTAAATAACACCATTTGTATTTATCCTGGACCAAATTTAGGAATGTAAAAATGCTCACTCATGTTTGCAAGATACTGATTGAACATCCTGGATCAATCTATGAACAACAATTTTCTCTATCTGTTCAATATATCGCCTTTTTTCACATTGCATAAAAAAATAGTGTTAATATTATTTATGATTTAAAACTCAGATAAAAGACACCCAAAATTAAAACAAATGACACTAATTCATTTACCATTAGAATCAATTAACACAGAGTAAATCAAGGCTTGGGTTCAACTCTCTTACCCTCTAAAGTTGCTTAACACAAATACTTAATTACAAAAATACTCAAAGATGCTTAACATTTAAACAAAAATATTAAATCTGATCCATAACCAAATAAAAACCAATTACAAATCAACAATTATGTACATTAACTACATATGTTAGAGGTTAAATATAACCACTACATTCTTGAACAACCATTAATACAGCCACAGCAATAACTCCACCACATCCATGTCCAAAACATACCAACGGTTGTGACTAGAATTGTAACTGCTTCCAGAAAATAAAGGTCCTATGATGAAACAATTAGATGAGTCAGAATATTTGTTTACCTTACTGTTTAAACAGAACTAGCTATTACTTTTTTTAAGGGACAGCATGAGGTGAAGGACAAGGATGTTCCATACCAAGTTGTAAATATCATATATCATAGATTTAACATACTATAATAACATTAAAGAAGCTGGGTAGTAACAAATGTAAAGTTCACGTGATATGAAATGTTAAACAAATAGTTTAACAATCATGTAACAACCTTAAAGGGTGAGACATGTACTTAATGCACAGAACGTACTTTGTGCAGTCTCTTATTAAGCTCTAACCTGAAGGCAATCCTCATGGTACATGGCTCACATAAGAGCGTTACACCATTATAATCTTTTGAAATAAATTCCTATCATTATAATAGCATTTACAAAGGCACCCATGATAGAAAACAATAAAACCTTAAAAACCACAATGTCAATACTTAAATATACATTAAATAATTATTCAGTAAAATTTTAACTACAATGAGGAAAAAGGACAAAAAACCTTTCAACTACCACTAGATAGTTTACTATCAAATCTATAAATACAAAACAAGTCAATAATACAAAATACTACTATATGCAAAAATAAATAATTAAATAACAATACTTCATCAAATCATGCAAAGCACAAAAGAACTACCAGAAGAAATCCTACTACAGATTTTTGCCAATCTTGGAAGAGAATTGCCAAAATACTTGGGCAACATCAAGAAAAGGTATCTTTAGTCAATCTCTACTCCTATTTCTCAAAATAAAGGCTTTATGCAATAAAAGAAAGTCCATCGCTTCTATTAGCATTACAACACTGCATGTTAACATACTATTACTAAACACAAAAAATGTAATCTTTGTTACTTTACGTTGGAGTATGTTACATCTACATGAATAACTCTTTCAAGGAATACCGAATATAGGAGTCTCTTCTATTCAAACACATGTGTTCTCAATATGCCGAGCATATAGTATAAGCTGCTTTATTGCCTTCTTTGCCAACATGTGCTACTTTCCCACGTCTGAATGTGTAGAGTCTCCTCTTTGTATCATCTATATATATATACTCTACATAAGTTTGGTTCAATAGCCTAAATTGCGTGTGATACAAATTGGTTCAACTACATACTCATTTCAAACAATTGATCATTTATTCTTTGTAATTATTCCTTCTATAATAAACTAATTGCATTACTTTTGCAATCATTATGATAGAATTTACATTGCTTTATGTATTGTATTATATTTAACAATATATTTTAATTGTAACGTTTTTTATTTAATTGAACCATATAATGTATTTTATTTAACTCTATTGTTTATACATCAATGTAATATTATTTAAATTTATGGAAAAAATTTGCAGCTGCGAAAAATACAATAGATTTACAAACAAGGAATTTGTACTTAAAAATGTAAATTTGGACGGACTAATATATGCAACACCTAGTATTCCTCTGGAATAATGAACTTACACTCCTTCATGACTGTTTCTTTGCTGGCAACACACAAGCAAAATTTGTGCTTGGTGCATACAATTACTTCTTATTGGAACAAACAACTGTGGGAAAGCAAATGCTCCTTGAAGCAACCAAAGAAGGCGACACAAACGCACAATACGGATTAGCAATTGCATTAATATGCGAATTTGACGACGATGGCAAAGATATACTATTATCCATACTTAACAAAAAAAATGGAAAACATCTACTACAAAGTTGTCGGAAAATCCTTCGTCATACAACTTTAGGCACAAAAAAATTTTGTCCCTCCAACAAACAAGAATGCAATAAGAATGGTGTTGGACATTGGGACCGTGAATTTCCATACCCTAATGGAAATGAGGAAATACATGTCACATGCAAGAGGTGTTCAATCGACTTGGAGTCTTACAAACTAGCAAATAAATTATGGTAGGGATTGTTCCAATTATCAACTTCAATGTAAACTTCTACTCTATCTTACATTAGAAATTGGAAAATAATCATTTCTGCATTAAAATAAAATTTATGCACTATTGTTTAAATAATCCAATATGTTAAGAATAGCGTTTTAAATTGTCAATACAATCCCTACGCATTGTTGTTCTATGCATGTACCTGGCTGAAAAATTACTAACTAGAATAAGCATAGGCAATCAACATTTGCAATTATTTATATTTACAAGCATTAGGGAGCGCCACATGTTGTATGTATGCAATAGTTTTTATCATACAGAATCATTTCATATAACTTAGAATTTAGAAGATCATTTTATAGAACAAGGAACTTAATTTCAATAGAATATAGAGCTTGAATAAACTAATATATATTTAACCTTTTGGAAATTTAGAATCCATTATGAAAATAAACAAAGAGATGAACCTACACTACATAAAAGTAATTAAGAAAAATATAAAATTGAGATTGCAATTGCAATTGCAATTGTTTTAAATTAGAACAAACAAATATGCTTACACACTCTTAATTTATTTCTTCTAATAGTTCCAACAATGTAAAATTAAAAAAAATAAATAAATAAATAATAGCCTTTACTAAATGTCCAAAAAGTACTGCAAAAAGGCAAAATAACGTTCTCTTATATATGATATATGAAAAGAAAATAAATTATGTTACGCTACAATTTAAAATTAAAATACTATTTCAAATAAAGGTGGCTTTTCTAAATTACAAATTCTATAATATACCATTTCAATTATGCTACATTTAAAATAAAAACATCAAATTATCTGTGCAGCGCGCGGGTCTACGACTAGTATAAACTAAAAGCCGAAGCTAAGAGAAAAGTTTTAAACTTCCACAGACACTGCCACATCAGATTCCCTACTCCTACGTAATTCCATCTCAATCCTCCCTCTATTTTTTCTTCTCTCTCTCTCTCTCACATTTCATTTTATTTATTTCTTTCTGACCATTCCCTACTCTCTATCTCCATCGACTCCTCATCCTCCCTCCTAAACGTTTCAATTTTTTTTTTTCCTCTCTCTTTCTTTGTCTTTTCCTCCTAAACGTTTCAGATATCTTCTCTCTTTCATCAAGTAGCATTAAATTATGGCTTGCCATTTCAGATTCTTAACCGTACACTTAGATGCAACTCACCGTTACTTACTTTGCCTCTAATTCTCTAAATCCCTGATTTGCTCTTTTGCTTTTCCTCAAAATCAATCTCCTATTTAAACCCTTCAATAGCTGCTAACCCAACAACAACCCAAGGTGAGTTTTTTTTTTTTTTTCTTTAATTTTCGATTGCTCTCTCCACACAACCCAGGGTGAGTTTGTTTATCTTCTTTTTATTTTATTTATTCTTTCGGTAGATTTTTCAATGGGTTCATGTTTGGGTGTTGCCTGGATGAGAATTTTTCCAAGCTCCAGGAACTCTTCTTGAAGCACAAGATTGACATTGATACAGTTTAATTTTTATTGCTTTTGATTTGACATTGATGCACCAAGTTTAATTTAGATTACTTTTGATTGGATTTGTTGGTTTTTTTTTTTTATTCTCATTTGGGTTTATAATCAAACATAACACAGCCAGAGGCCTTTTCCTCCATCTGCAGTACTCCAATCTCCAGCATATGGCCTTCTACTCCATCTCTACTCCCATCCAAGCCACTTTCTTTCCTATTGATGGTAAACAGGTCCCCCTCCTTCTCTCTCAGATTCGATTTACCCCTGTGTTTTCCATGAAATTGAAATAAAATTATTCTTTAAAAAAGAAGTTTGATTTTGGACTTAAATTTAATTGCTATATCTATCAGGTGTTCGGCAAAAGGCCTCCAAAAGCAACTTTAATTTCTTATTCTCATTTGACATATTTAAAAAGAAAAAAAAAATGCAAATAAGCTGTTTGTTTTTTGGTGTATTTATATCTGGTAAAGATGCTTTCCGTTCAAATTGTTGGTTGAATCTTTGGTTAAAATTGTTTTATGTGTATTTGGACTTTTATGGGTTTGGTTTCACTGCATAATGTTTATTAAGGATTATAAGTGCTCTGTATTTTTTTTTTTTTTTTGTCAAAACTGCAATTATTTTGTACTTATAGAACACTTATATAACACTCAAGAGTATTATTCAGTTTTCTTCCCCCCTCAAAAGTTACTAGATTTTTGGTGTGTCTTGCTTATTCTCATTCGGGAGTTGGGACCCAGTTTAATAACTTTGCTGTTGACTTGGCTTTGAAGTTGGCATGTAATGTTGTTCAGTTTGATTTTTTAATTGCAAAAGAGTTCAACTTGCACGCAAGCATTTTTTTTGAACTCATACTTTTCTATTATCACATACCGCTTCTGTGAAGATTCAGTTTTGTTGTATACAGCGTTGTAATTTATGTGCAAGTTATGTGTTGCATATGCAAGTCCCTTTTTATTTTTTAACTGGTGTTATTTACATTTTACAGTAAAAAAAATTGTAATGGTGTTTGATACTAGGTGGTCCTGTCCTTCTTATGTTGTTTTCACATGAAATTGCAGAATTTCAACAAGTTTTATAATTCATTGGTCTTACATATTTGGTTATTTGCCTGCTGAAGCTATGCATTTGCTTCTATTGACGCATTGGAATTTGTGGTCTGAGTACACTCATGGGACGAGTCTTCCATCTTTCTATTATGTCTCATGAGATGTTATCAACATAGAAGATTACAGAATCTAATAAAAAATTTACTCTCCTTCAACCTTCTTCATTTTATAGAACAAAAATTGGGATTATTTCTTGGTATATTTGCTTCTCTGACACAAGATATGTAGGAAATTATAATTGAATTTCCCATTTATGATCTTAAGACTATAAATGGTATAAATGGTACAGCATTAATGATTGCCATACCTACATGCACTTACATATGGATATATTGGGTGTAAAGTTGAAAACACATACACACGGGGTGGGTTTGGGTTAGATTAGATTACTCCTCTTAACTAAAGCTGAACATTAGATTGCGTTACATTGCATTAGATGTACATCATTACTTGGCAGTTGACACAAATAGGTGACATATGGACATTAATATAATGGTTTTGTGCAAATTTAGTGTTTAACAATACGCCTAAGAGCATCATGACGATAAAATTATGTTTGTTGATCTACATATTTTTTGTGCTATATGGCAGTTGACACAAATAGGTGACAAATGGACATGAATATGATGGTTTTGTGTAGACTTAGTGTTTGACAATGTTCCTAAGAGCGTCATTTTGAGTCAACATATTTTTTGTGCTATATGGTACTTCACACAAATAGGTGACATATGGACATTAATATGATGGTTTTGTAGGATTCGGCTAAAGCAAAAATAAAAAATAAAAAAATGTAACTCTTAAATCGGAATTTCTTATGACTTGGTTAATATTTGTTGACCTCTAAGTTCACTATGTTATTTATTTATTTTTTAAATCTATCAATATATATATATATATATATATATAATTGATATAATTAAATATTTCGATGTATGCATCGTAATGGTTAGCCACTAGATATTTATCTTTAAGAATATTCTTCTGCTCTTATAAGTAAAATAATTAATTTATATACATAAAAAAAAAATTTGGGTGACATAAATCTTTCAAACACAAAAAAATAAAATAAAATAGCTCAACATTTCTTTAGATCTCATTTTAGTAACTTTCCTATGCATCGCACGGGTTTGCGACTAGTTATGCCTTAATGATAAAGGACTTGGTTTGATCCAGCAATGGTAAACACTTAACTAATTTACTTATAATTTTACTGTTGAAGTTGGTATTAAACAATCTCTAAGACAAACTTGATAACAAATTCAATATCGAGATAACAAGTTACTGTTTACTCTTCTACAACAGTAAATAACTTCAAATTCAACAAGGTAGTAAATAGTTATAAACTGCAGAATCTTTCTATTAAACAGTAATCGAGTACAAACACTTCGAACTGAACAAGAAAAATAGAAACTTACAAAAGGAGAAGTTTCTTGTTACTTTCACACACTTCTGGAACTCGAACCGCAAGATCTATATCTCACTCGAACTGGAATCACATTAAATGCACTCAAACACACTGAATTACACTCGAACACACTTTAAAACACACTTAAACACACTTGATTACACTTACGGCGAGTTTCCGGCGCGCCCCGTAACTGTTTTCTTTTCTTCTATTTATACCTTTCTCGAGCAGCAGTTTCTTCAATTGAACAATTACTTTCTTCATTTTGAATTTCAAATCATCAAGAGATCTGGTTCAATACAGAATAAACTTCCTTGGAGATGATAACACCTGTTACATGAGTTTCCAGTTTATAAATAAACCATTACTTATCAGTTCTTTCAAGATCGAACTGCTTGTAACCGTTTTTAACTCAATCTAAACATGACCTCGAGGTGAAACTGGGTCTTAACCTTTTAGGCTTTTATTTAAATAAAGTAACTTGTCTCATTTAGGCCCAAACAGTAAGTCTAGTCTTTTAAATAAATAACTTAACTTGGCCTAATACTATTAATAGGCCCAAAAGTTATTTTTATGTGCAAACAGCTCCTTTGAATAGTGATCTTGTGTGACGTGGGTAGGAAAAGAGTGTGAGGTTGTGAGCTTTGGTGGCCATGTGGGTCTTGCGGGATTTGGGCTTGTTTTATTCTTCTTTCTTTTTTTCTTTTCAAAGATTAATTTGCACCTAAAACAAAACATAAAATTTAGACTTTATAAAATTAAAATAATGCATGTGAATAAATTATTTTTATGCAACGCAATGAAATAAAAGAAATGCAATTATTTGCATACAACTAAAAATTAAATGCAAAATAATTCTATTAAAAACCATAGAAAATGGGCTTAATAAGTCATATTTCATGACTTATCACAACCCCCAACCTAAATTTTTGCTAGTCTCTAGTAAACCTAAAAACAATTCAAATGAAAATAAATCTAAACTATACCACTTTCGCTGGCACTCTCAGTTGCATTTAGCTCATGCAACAAGCCTTTAAACCCCTAAGTCTCCCTAATGGACGAGTTATAGTCTCGTGAGGGCTTACCAGAACAATACCCACAAACATTTTGTTTCTCAAGTAACGTGCTCAGTCTTGACTTATTTCAAACAATGCCAATCATGTTATCAAAGGGAAAGCAATATCACAAAAACAATGGTTTTCAATCATGAGCAAGCTTAAAAATACAAACTTTATCTCCAAAATTATGAAAAAATTAAACTCTATCCGAATTTGCTCATGCTCAAATAGTAAAACGCCACACACATCCTTAGTGTAAAGTGAATTAGCTCATGATTACGAGGCTTCAAACAATTCCATCATAAATGGCTTAGTCCTTCAGAGTTTGCTAAAATTCTTTATCAAGTGAAACAACCAAGGCATAGAAGGTATTATTAAATTTCTTATATACACTTGCATCATCATTTTTTTTTTTTTTTTATTGTGTGGGTTGTGCAATACTTAGCTCCCTTAAGCTCTCTAATTGACCCGTGCATTGAGTGTTAGACCAGTGACTCCCAAACCAGGTGGCTAAATGGGCACTAGGTGTAAAGACACCTCTAAGGGCATACCAACTCGAGTCAAAAAAGGATACGAAGCTAAACTAGCTACCCACACCATATTAACCATTCCAAACCTTTACCTTCTAACGTGAACACTCACTACTGACTAGGCAAGAGGCCTGGTTACTCAGTCTAGGCTCAAGATGGCCAATTTAAAAAAAAAAATCTTTTGTTTTTTTTTTTTTAAAGAAATTTACAATATACAAAACCATGCCAAGGATTTTGCAACCAACTAGTCTTAAGATTTTAAACATTCATGTTTGGCTTTCATACCCCCACAACCATGTACTAGTGTGCTTGTGAAGTTCAAAGAAACATGTGGAATCTCACTACCCAAAAATCAAGCATCAAAGGACAGAATTTAAATTTCTCAATCAAATGCTCATGCGTTCAAGTGTTTAAGTTCACTAATGACATTCAAATTGAAGCTAATGCTCAATACATCCTCAAGGATAGCATAATCAAAGCATATGAATTCATTCTTTCAAGACATATTGCATAACATTAAACACTAAAAAGATTTTTTTTTTTTTAATATTTACCAAAAGAAAAAAGATGTCAATGAATGGGAAACACAACAAGCATGCAAGAATTTCAACTCTTCAACAAATGTATGGGAAGCTCTAAAAAATTAATATCCCACCCCCAACCTAAATTCAGCATTGTACTCAATGTTTCAAAAATGTACAACATGATAGCATGATAGTATAAGAAGGTTTGAGGGCACCTCGATTGTGGCTTAGAAACTTCCAATGAATATTTCCTGCAAAATGTTAGTTCCACCAAACAAAAACAAAAGCAAAATATGGTACAAGTAGAAGGTAGACTCCGAAAAATCTATTCATCCTAATAAACAGTATCTTCTAAGGAAATTGTTTCTTCCTCAGGCATAAACCTATCTAGGGTGGGCTTAAGTCTTTGTCCATTTACTTTAAAAATCCGCCCATCCCTGGGATCCTCTACCTCAATGGCCCTGTTTTCAAAAACACGCTTCACTACATACGGACCATCCCACCTAGACCTTAACTTGCCAGGATGCCTATGGAGTCTAGAATCATACAAGTACACTTTTTGGTTCACGTTAAAGGTTTTTCTCAAAATCCTTTTGTCATGAAAAATCTTCATCTTTGCCTTGTAGATTTTAGAACTCTAATATGCATCATTTCTTATCTCCTCTAATTCATTCAATTGGAGTTTTCTCAACTCGTCGGCCTCATCCAAATCAAAATTAAAAGCTTTTATAGCCCAATAGGCTTTATGCTCAAGTTCTACCGGCAAGTGGCAAGGTTTACTAAAAACAAGTCGGTAAAGGGACATACCAAGGGAAGTTTTAAAAGCGGTACGGTAAGCCCAAAGCGCATCTAACAAACGTAAGGACCAATCCTTATGGTTAGGCCTAACTGTTTTTTCTAAAATTTGCTTAATCTCCCTATTGGCTAGTTCCACTTGACCACTTGTTTGAAAGTGGTACGATATAGCTACTTTATGGATTATTCCATATTTCAACATTAAGGACTCAGAGGGTTTGTTACAAAAGTGGGTTCTTTGGTCACTTATGATGGCCCGTGGCACTCCAAATCTAGATAGGACATTTTCTTTCAAAAATTTTACAACGGTCCTATCATCATTCTTTTTACACGCCACGGCCTTAACCCACTTGGACACATAGTCCATAGCTACTAAGACGTACAGATTGCCAAAAGATGGGGGAAATGGGCCCATCAAGTCTATACCCCAACAATCAAAGATCTCAATAACAAGAATGGGGTTAAGAGGCATCATGTTCCTACGAGAAATGGCTTCCAACTTTTGGCATCTTTCACATGTTCTACAGAAATCATTAGTGTCCTTAAATAATGTGGGCCAATAAACTCCACACTACAAGATTTTTGCAACAGTTTTCTTTATAGAAAAGTTCTTACCACAAGCTTCAGAATGACAAAAGTTTAAGACACTAGTGATTTCATTATTAGGAACGCACCTCCTAATAATTTGGTCGAGACAATATTTAGAAAGAATAGGATCATCCCAATAAAAATTACGTACCTCAACCAAAAACTTTCTCTTATCTTGTACGCTCCACTCCTTCAGAATTTCACCTACAACAAGGTAATTTACAATATGAGCATACCATGGCAATTCAAAAATAACAAATAAATGCTCATCAAGAAATTCATCATTAATAGGGAGGTGATCCGAATTATCCTCGAAAGTGAGTCTTGAGAGGTGATCCGCTACCACCTTCTTAACTCCTTTCTTATCTTTAATTGTTAGACTAAATTCCTACAATACCAAAATCCACCTAATTAGTCACGCCTTAGCATCCTTTTTGGTAAAAAGATACTTGAAGGCGACATGATCAGTAAAAACAACAATAGGTGATCCAATTAAATAAGCACGAAATTTGTCTAAAGCAAAAACAATGGCTAGTAACTCTTTCTCAGTAGTTGTGTAATTCATTTGTGCACAGTTAAGAGTTCTACTAGCGTAATAGATGACATATGGCTTGTTGTCTTTCCTTTGGCCTAATACCGCTCCTATGGCATAGTCACTAGCATCACACATGAGCTCAAAAGGAAGGCTCCAATTCGGTGATCTCATAATAAGAGCGGAGGTAAGCTTATCAATTAGCTTTACAAAAGCTTGTTGACATGCTTCCATCCAAATAAAGGGTGCATCCTTTAGAATGAGGCTACATAAGGGTCTAGAAATAAAACTAAAGCCTAGTATGAACCTATAATAAAAACCTGCATGGCCTAGGAAAGATCTAACATCTTTGACGGTCTTAGGGGTAGATAGTTTAGAAATTAATTCTATCTTGGACTTATGTACCTCGATACCCCAAAATGAGACAATGTGGCCTAGGACTATCTCGGAAGTTACCATGAAATGACACTTCTCCCAATTCAAGACAAGGTTATTTTCCTCACACCTAGCCAACACCTTGCCTAAATTCTCCAAACATCCATCAAAAGAATCACCAAAGACCAAAAGGTCATCCATAAACACTTCCATAACCTCTCCGACCATATCACTAAAGATACTTATCATACACCTTTGAAAGGTGGTCAAAGCATTACATAATCCAAATGGCATGCTCGGAATGCATATGTGCCAAAGGAACATGTAAAAGTGGTCTTATCCTGGTCTTCTAAATCAATCTCAATTTGATAATATCTAGAATAACCATCTAGAAAACAATAGAAAGAATGTCCCGCCACTCTCTCTAAGACTTGGTCAATGAAAGGTAAGGGGAAATGGTCTTTTTAGGTGGCGGCATTCAACTTCCTATAATCAATGCACATCCGCCAACCCGTGACTAACTTAGTGGGCACTAATTCCCCAAAGTTCATTCTCAACAACCGTGACTCCTGACTTTTTAGGAACCACTTGAGTAGAACTAACCCATTTGCTATCCGCTATCGGGTATATAATACCTACATCTAACAATTTAAGCACTTCACTTTTTACTACTTCCTTCATGTTTGGGTTTAGTCTACGTTGAGGCTCTCTAGAGGTCTTAACCTCTTCCTCAAAATTTAACTTGTGTGTGCAAACCAAAAGGCTAATACCCTTAATGTGCGCTATGGTCCAACCAATTGCGGATTTATGTTTTTTCAAGAGCTTCACTAATCTACCTTCCTGTTCAATAGTTAATTTAGAGGAGATCACTATAGGAAAGGTATCACTTGATTCGAGGAATGCATATTTAAGCTCACTTGGGGGTTGCTTTAACTCAAGCTTTGGAACCTCAATGCTAGAAGGAAGGGGCTTGATTGCACTTTTGGGAAACTCCTCAAATCTTGGTCTCCACCCACTTATCTCCATAACCTGAAAATCATCAAGTAAAGAACAAACATCAGTAATTTCAGAGTTAATGGAAGAATCTAAATCATAAGAATTTACGATACAAGATTCAAGAGGGTCGGAAAAATAAGTGTTGTGGAATTGGTCTTCCACAACCACATCAACCCAATTGGCTACTTCACATTCATCATCTTCCACCAATTGCTTTCCAATGTTAAAGATGTTCGCTTCCAAAGTCATGTGCCCAAAAGAAAGCTTCATCAAACCATTCCTACAATTAATCAATGCATTAGCAGTAGCTAAGAAAGGTCTACCAAGAATTATAGGAAATTTTAGAATTAGCATGCATAATGGATTCAATGTCCAATATGAGAAAATCAACCGAACAGTAAAACTTATATATTTGGACTAACACATCCTCCACAACACCTCTTGGTCTTTTTACCGACCGGTCCGCTAATTGTAACACCACCATAGTGGGTTTAATTTCTCCTAGACCAAGTTGTAAATAGACCGAATAAGGCATTAAGTTCACACTTGCCCCAAGATCAAGCAAAGCTTGCTCAATGTCATGGCCACCAATGATACAAGAAATGGTTGGGCAACCGGGGTCTTTATACTTAGGAGGTGTGTTATGTTGAATCAAAGCACTAACTTGTTCGGTGAGAAAAGCAGTTTTCTTCACATTGTGCTTTCTTTTCATAGTGTATAAATCCTTAAGTATCTTGGCATAAGATGGTACTTGCTTAATCACATGCAAGAGTGGTACATTAATTCTCACTTGCCTAAGATTCTCTAGGATTTCAGGACTAGAATCTAACTTCCTTGAAGCTTTTAGGGCTTGTGGGAATGGTACGGAAATTGGTCTAGTAAGATGTTCCCTTGTGGTAGGCAAATAAACATTGTCACTACTCTTTTCTTGCTCCTCTATGTGTGGGCTATCAACATTCTTCCCACTTCTAGTAGTGACTTCATTAACATGCTCTACATTCTTTTTATTTTGGGAACCATAAGCCATGTGTTGACCTTGAGGTATTTGAGGTTGGGATGGAAATTTCTCTTTCTCATTTACGGTTAGAGCATTGGTCAACTTTGAAATGTGGCTTTTCATTTCCTTATTCTCTTCGGCCAATTTATTTAAAAGTGCATCATGCTTTTGATTGGTCTTGCTTTGTGCCTCAAGAAAAGCATGAATTGTACTTTTAAGTGAATTGGATGAAGAAGGAAATTGTTTTTGTGCTTGGTGTGGCACATGAGTGGGAGTGAATTGTTATGGTGGAGGTGCATGTTGAGAGGGATAGGATTGGGGGAAACTCCTTTGTGGCATAGGTGGTTATTGAGAAGAGTGAGTGTCATTCCTCCAACCAAAGTTAGGATGATTCCTTCATCCCGGATTGTAAGTCTTAGAGTAGGGTGAAAATGGTTTCCTAAAGTTCCCTATAGCTCTACAATGTTCCTCAAAAACCCCCCACTACACTAGGCTACATCGGCCAATCCTTGGTAGGATGCTCCGGATCATGGCACACACTACATGCCTCATGCACTTCAACTTGGTAGCCTTGCTTGGTACCACTAGTCCCTCTCATTTTTAGGGTCTCTATCTCCTTGGTTAGTTGGGCTATTTAAGCCTTCAAACCATCCTCCTCTTTCAATTGGTAAATCCCTCCACTTGAAGAAGTAGAGGTGTGAGGTCTAGACCGGTTAGTACTTTCAATAGCACTAGGTCCGTCCACATGTGGGCTTTTTCTGCCAAATGGATCAAATACTCAATAGCCTCATCGAGGTCTTTTTGCAAGAACTCCCCATTACACATCATCTCTACAAATTGGCGGTCCCTAGAGAGCAACCCCTCATAAAAAAAACAACTAATCGTACTCCAACTCTCATACCCATGATGAGGACACAAACTTAAAAGGTACTTGAACCTTTCCCAAACTTGGTAAAGAGATTCACTCTCTCTTTGTTCAAAGGTTGATATTTGCCGCTTAAAAGCATTGGTCTTGTGCTCGGGAAAATATTTTTTAAAGAAAATATGTATCATCTCACCCCATGAACCAAAAGACCTAGGTCTTAAAGAATACAACCAACTTTTCGCCTTATCTTTCAAAGAAAAGGGAAAAAATTTAAGCCTAATTGTATCTATCGGTCCTAATTGGCTATGGAAAGTGGCAACTACCTCCTCAAACTCTCTAATATGCACATATGGATTTTCACTATCCATACCATGAAAGGTAGGAAGTAGTGGAATCATTCCTGGCTTAAAATCAAAGTTTTGTTGGTTAGCCGGAAACATGATGCACGATGGTGAACTATTCCTAGTTGGGTGTAGGTAGTCATGTAGAGTCTTGATAGGTTGATCTTCCTCGTGATCACCCATTATGTAAAATGTGTGTGATGATGTGAGTGAAAGGATATCGGATGCAATAGGTGAGTCACATAGATTTGGAAAGTAAGCTTCGGAATCCGAAGAATTTATGTCAGGTTCTATTGCAAATCTACCTAGGCTATCACGATACCTTCTACTCATACAAATTCAAAATTAAAATTGAAAGCAAAAATAAATAAAACAACTAACTAACAATAATATGTACATAAAAAATAAAAAATAAAAATGGTATTGAAAAGGTTGGAACTAGTTTACCGCCTTGATAAGTCAATTGAGCAAACCAATCCCGTGATGGTGTTCCTTCAAATACACCTCTCCCAGGCAATGACGCCAAAATTTGATCGGCCCCCAAAATGTCGTTCTTTAATGGAGTCGAATCAAATTTAATATGTATGAATATATATGGGGATTTATAAGGTAAAATGGTAGTATATATGGTAAGGTGGGTTGTCATACCACAAAGAGAGAGGTTTTAAAGTAAACACGTAAACAATATAAATTAAATCGAGAAAATAGTTTGGTTGTTTTGAAAACTCACAATTTAAATAGTAAAGAAACTTCAATCTAAAAAATGCTAGTGCTTTGGGTTTCTCAAATTTAATATGATAAATTAATTCAATTTAAATCCATGGAATTACACAATTGGGGGTTTCACATCCCAAACCCTCAATTGGAACATTTGCAATAAAAATCATTTTTAATAAAACCTAAATTAGAAATACTATTTGATTGTTCATTAATTTAAATACATAATAAATAACTACATTGGAAAGAACTAAAATCAACGTTGTACTAATTAATCTAGCAACAATGCAGCAAAAAGTAATATCCAATGAAATTAAGAGTTGTTAGATTTAATAGAACTAAAATCTTTACTTAACTATGAGAAAAACATGATTGAACTCATGAAAAGATTCAAATCATAGAACCACAAATAAAAATAATAATAAGAAGATGAGAACAATCAAATAATAAATCTTAAACATTGAAACTCAAAATGGATTTAAAAGAAATTAGACTACCTTACAAATTTGGATTCCCCCTTAGCCCAAGCTAAAAGTCTAGCCAATCATGACCAAGAAATTACAAAAAGAAAACTAGAGAAATAAATGCTAGAGAGAAAACTAGAGAAAAAAATTAGAAAAAAGTCTAATATTCCTCCAGCTCCCAAGCGCCTGCTGCTGTCCATGAAACTTAGGGTCCAAAAGGGTGAAAGGAACCCCTTGGTTTCTCCTCAAAAACACTCTAATTACTCTCACAAATCACACACAAACAAAGAACAATTTGAACAATTCAATCCGATAGGATTGATCCCCTTGCATTCATGAATAAAACCTACTAATTATTATTGAATTCTATCAACTAATGAATCTAATCTTCTAGAGAGAATTTCTAAGAGAAACAATGGAGTTATTTGGATAATGGGCAACAATGGAGGAGTGGGAGAGATAATATCTCATGCACTCCTCTCATTGGCTGAGCTTATGCTCTCCTCTCATTGGCCGAGCTAGTCATGCATTTCTCATGCTCTCCGCTCATTGGCCAAGCTTAGTCATGCATTTCTCATGCATTTCTCATGCTCTCCTCTCATTGGCCAAGCTCATGCTCTCTTCTCATTGGCTGAGTTGGTCATGCATTTCTCATGCAACAACCAAGGTACAACCTTAGAATCTCTAACAATTAAGTAGAAGGGGTTAAAGCCTAGGAATGTACTAGACCCCTAATGCACTTAATTAACTATCAAGGTACAAGCTTGGATAGCTTGGACCTTACTATTCATGAATATAAGCTAATACATGTTTTAATCAAATGTTAAGCTAAGCCAATCCGTGCCTTAGTGGCTAGGGTAAGCATACCCACGGATGTGGGATGGTTGGGGTCTTAACAAAGGGAAATAATCCAGTGTATCGCGGGAGGAAAGAGGGAGCATGCAATGCAATCCACGGCAAAAGTAAAGCTAAAGGCTCCAAATGATCCTGTGTAATGCAGGTAAGTGTTGGAGATGTGCAATCCATAGCCAAAGTAAGGCTCCCACGTGAACTTTATTAGAACTCCTTTGAATAGTGATCTTGTGTGACGCGGGTAGGAAATGAAATTGTGATGTTGTGGGCTTTGGTGGCCTTGTGGGTCTTGTGGGCTTTGGGCTTGTTTTCTTCTTCTTTCTCTTTTTCTTTTCAAAGATTAATTTGTACCTAAAACAAAACATAAAATTTAGACTTTATAAAATTAAAATAATGCATGCGAATAAATTATTTTTATGCAACACAATGAAATAAAAGAAATGCAATTATTTGCATACAACTAAAAATTAAATGCAAAATAATTCTATTAAAAACCATAGAAAATGGGCTTAATAAGTCATATTTCATGACTTATCAGGTCGTCATCTTAGAAAGGGCTACTTCGAGAGGTCCGCGAGCTTTACATCAGAGTGAGAGCCGCTGTGGACATCGACTGCGAAGCGTGGTGGTTTGTTACAATCTCAAATGTCCCACATTGGTTAAATATGGGCTTGAACACGTGTTTATTAGCTCCTAAGCACCTTCCCCTTGTAAGAGGGTTTTCAGGGGTGAGTTCTATTAAGTAATATGTTAAGGAATCTCACATTGATTAGATATGAGAGTTGTGTTAACAGTTCTATGTATAAATAGGACACCTCACAACACATTGTAATCATTCAGAAATATCACAGAGAGAGAATATTAATAAAGATGTAACCCATTGGGCTACATCCTGTGGACGTAGGCACTATGCCGAACCACGTGAAAAACCCTAGCCTCCATCATTCTTCTCTCTCTCTCAATCTCTTTTATATTTCTCATTGTTATTAGATGTATAGATTTCTACATGGTATCAGAGCAAGTGATCCCAAGTTCGAACCCTGACTCCACTCTACCTCCCATTTAAAAAATTAAAAATACCACGTGTTAGGCCCCAATCATTAAAGGGGAGTCTAAGCCCACACGTGAGGGGGAGTGTTAGAATATTGGTTAAATAATTAAATTTACCATTTCTAATAGCTTAAACTTTTGGGACAATCTGTATTTTCTCATGGTATCATCTAATAACAATGAGAAATATAAAAGAGATTGAAATAGAGGGAAGAATGATGAAGGCTAGGATTTTTCACATGGTTCGGCATAGTGCCTATGTCTTGGGCTACATCTTTATTAATATTCTCTCTCTGTGATATTTCTGAATGATTACAATGTGCTGTGAGATGTCCTTTTTATACATAGTACTACTAACACAATTATCATATCTAACCAATGTGGGATTTCTTAACATATTCCTTAACAAGTTGTACTTGGGGTTTCGTATCAAATAGACAATGTATTGTGAAGCCATTATGTACCAAGCAAATGTTTACGGAGGGTCTGGATTCTCAAGCTTGTGTACTTAGTTGTGTAGAAGTGATACTGCACTTTCTTCATCTTTTTTTGGGTTTCATGGAATTTTCCTAGACAAAGGCATGATATTCTATAGAAAGAACCCCTACAAACTTTACAAGAGCTGTTGGCAGGGCCTGCTCAACCCCTTAGGCTGTGAGGCAGTCGCCTAAGGCCCCCAAATGAAAAAAGGCCCCAATTTTTAAACAAATAAAACCCTTTTATTTGTGAAATTTTAGTTAAGACTCAATTATTAGCCAATAGATAAAATAAAAAATATAAATATAAATATAAATCTCTTCGTGGGTTGTATTGTCTGACTATTCGTTTCCTCTCTAAGTAGGAGTTCTACAGTCTAGAACTCATAAATTTTAATCTCCTACACACCGGGAAAAAAAAAAAATCTCTTTCCCTCTCTCTTTATCTCTAAAACCAAAAGCAAAATGAAATTCATGTTTTAATATTATGAAAAAAAAAATAATATTAATTAATATTTTAATATTAAAAATCTCATTTTAATAGTTGTCTTACGCCCCAAAATACATTAAGCAGGCCCTGGCTGTTGGCAACTTCAAAGGGGATAACTTATATAGGTCATGAGCTTTGACTTTGAGAGGTCATTTATAAAATACTTTATTTACTTCATCCAACTTATACTTGCTGCCTTTTTTAATCTGAACCTAAACTTCAGAGTTCAGACTTAGTTTTAGGTCGTCAATGTGATTGATTGGTCATAGAGATACAGTTTACATTTATTTTTGCAGTCTCTCATCATGCATTTATGAAAAACATTCCCGGGCGTTTGGTTTATTAATTCGAGAAAAGTCGTTGAACAATGTTTACTTCACCCTATGGATAGGAAAATTAATGATCTGGCTGTTAAGGCCCAAGGGACCTAAAGAGAGGCAAAAATCCATTATAGTATAAATTTGAGTAAATTTCACTGACAACCTTTTTTATTTTTTTGAAGAACCAGACTCGATAAAACCCTATTTTAAAGAAGTGATACTGCACTCAAACTTTTCGAAAATAATTGACACTTACCCCCTTATTCCATCCATATACTAACAATGTTAATTTTAAGCACACAATATTATTTATTAAAGGAATATTCTCTCCAAACCAAAAATGCTGACTTGAGTTAGTGGTTGTGGGTGAACTAGTGTTGGTGGTGGTCAAATTGATGGAATTTTCTGGGTTCTGTTTTGAGATTGAGAAACGTATTCTAAAAAAATCATCAAACATCAAACATCAACTATTTCGGTTCCAATACAAAATTTCTATACTAAAATTTATCCAGAATAATCAACTACAAACATCTATTTGCCGAAGAACATGAAGAACACTAACCCAAAACATGAAGAACACTAACCCAGTAGAGAAATTTGTTTTTCAGGTTTGTAAAATCACCATAACAACATGGATCTGAAAACTTGCCCAAAACAACCAGCAAAAACAAAAATCCAAAGTTTTAACAAAGATCCATCAACAACAACAACAACAACAACAAAAATCCACCGCCACCCAACAGAAAAACCCATAACAAATATCCCAGCAACCCTGTGAGCCCAGCCACCACCACCCACGAGAGACCCAACCCATTACCCACCACCGCAAAGCACGAATCCACCGTCGCCCGAAGTGATCGATCACGGCTCCAATGCAATCCTCAATCTGAAAATAAATCCAACAACACCCAAAACGGTGCCACCAAACATGGGTGGTACACCCACGGACCATCACAAATCCATTGCCACAAACACCAGATCGGTGACTTCCTTTCCCCCCTCTTTACGAATCAGTAATACATGTGCCACCTCGGCAACGCCCAGATGTCAAATCTGAAACCCACGACCTCCACCTCAGGGATCTACCACCCACACCTCCAAGCTACCCACTATCACGAAGAGAGAGAGAATTTTGGCTTGGTCTAGCCAAGCCGAGATGAGAACTGAGAGAGAGAGAGAGAGAGAGAGAGAGAGAGAGAGTAGCGTTTGGAGCTTGGCCATGGTAGTCTTGCTCTGATCGGTAAGGCTTCGTTTGGGAGTTTAGAGGGGAATGGAATGGAATGAATAAATTATAAGGGAATGGAATAGAATGGAATGAATTTAATGAATGGAATGGAATGGAATGGAATAGAATGGAATGGAATGAAATGAAACTAAGTAATCTTGTTTGGATGTTTTAAAATAGAGGAATAGAAAGGAATGGAATGTAAGTAACTTTGTTTGAGAGTAATATTAGAAGGAATGGAAATGAATCATTTTATAACAATATTACTATAATACCCTTTATTTTTATAAAATGTAGGATTAATCTATAGAATAATACTATAGAATTACCACACCATATATGACACCTTGTGGTGTCACAATAATATTATAGAAATACCATGGGAGTTTATTTCTATTTTTCTGGCCCTTGCTAACAGAGAAAGAAACCAGTACAGGACAACAGGTCGTATAAAATCCGCTTAATTATAAACAAGTACAAAATCTAAGCAATATAAACTAAAATATAATCCCAATAAATGGAAATTCGAGATTCATTGTCCACAAAATAAACTTTTAAAAGAAAATTGACATTGTTAAAAGTCCATGCATGATCATTTAGAAATACAATATTATAGAAATACCATGGAAACTGAGGAAAATAAAAGGTCAAATCTATAAGGGTAATTTAGGATTTTACAAAAATACTAAGGGCATTTTGGGACGTTTAGTGAAAAAATTATTAAACTTAAATCCATTTCCTCCTATTCCTCCCAATTTTGGGGGGAATGAAAATTTGGGATTTGGAGGAAATAGGGAGGAATGAGTGTTCCATTCCATTCCCCTCACTTAAACTTCCAAACAAGGGAATGGTCTTTCCATTCCATTCCATTTCCTCCTACTTAAACTTCCAAACAGGGGAAAGGAAAGAATATTCTTAAAATATTCTTATTTTTCCATTCCATTCCATTCCTTTCCCCCCTCCCAAACGGAGTGTAAGTCTAGCCCGATTGCAATGTTATTTTCCATAGTGTTTTTTCTTCAATTTGTTTTCGACCGTGTTTTTTTTTTTTTTTTTTTTTTCTTAACCAATGACTATCTAACTAGAGTTAAAAGAAAACCTATATTTCAATTATTTTAAGTTTAATTAAGAATATTTTATTAAAAAGAAATATTTTGTGTTTAAAATTAACACCGTAATACAAGGACGGAATAAGGGGGCAAAATGTTGATTATTTTTAAAAAATTAGAGTGGAGTGTCATTTCCTCAAAATAAGATGTATGAGTTTAGTTTTTCTTAAAGAATGAGGTGTTAGTATAAATATAGATAACACCATCCATTTGATGTATTTATATCTTGATCCAACTTATAGCAAATTTTCTTGTACTTCATTTTGAGCTACTGGCTTGTTATGGTTCGGCTATACTATACAAAATGTAGAGAAGCTGGATTTCGTTTTATATTTAGCACATACCCTCCGAGAGAAGTGAAAGTCCACTCGCATGTAGTGGCTCTACTGTTTCTCTACAGTATTTTCGCCTACTGGTGGTGCTTGTTGTCTTACTTTTCACTCTTTGAAAATTCTAGATCTCTTCACCACACCGTCTCTTACCATCTTACCCCTCACTCCTCTTCGCCACCACCTCCCATCTCATACATCTGTTGCCATTCTACATTTATTCTCTAATCAACCCCCTATTTCACTCACATATACCCACGATTAAATGGATGGATGACCCCACAAAAATCTTAGATGATCTACTCAACTCCTCTCTCAATCTCAGCAATCTTGATCATGCCATTCAATTAGAAGACAACACTACAGCAGCTAAACACGTTGAAATGCCGAGATTAGCAGGAAAAATTATTGCAGATCGAGCAATCAACAAGAACAAAGTGAAGGCAGTGCTGTCAAAAGCATGGAGACTAGCCAAAGGAGTTTCCATCACACCGAAAGGGGAAAACCTTTTCTTATTTCAATTTCTTGCTGAAGGTGACAGAAGGAAGGTTTTAGATCTTGGGCCTTAGTCCATTGGTGGATGGCACCTCAACCTCAAGCCCCTTGCCTCCCATCAATCAGTTGGAGAAATAGATTTCACTACCATCACTTTCTGGGTTCAAGTCCATAACTTACCCACACTACAAAAAAAACGACTTTTTACGAGGGTAAAAACCCTCGAAATAAGTATTAAAAACCTTCGAAAAAAGTTATCGAATAAAGTATTTTATCTTTATCGACGGTCATAACCTTCAATAAAAAGGGTTATAACCCTCGATAAAGATTGTTGGATACTTCACAAATATTACTTGTATCGAGGGTCACAACCCTCGAAATAAGTAATTTTGTTTTTATCGAGGGTCATAACCCTCGATAAAGTTTTTTTATTTTTTCTATAAAAATTCATTGAGCAGGGACCTATACCAAATATACAAACAATATACCACATTTGTACCAAAACTATGGAATATCATCGACCATGGTACAAAACTAGAGAGAATGGCACCATGCAAACAAATGATCTCAAACCACATTCGAGATAAAGAATCAAATCCTAAAGTTTGAAACATAA
>BKZX01025411.1:0-17899 GCA_014362285.1 Fagus crenata | reverse complement strand
TTTGGCAGTCCATAGCTGCAACTGCTACTTGCTCATATAGAGTCCATTCTACATCAAGAAACACATACTAATTAGTAAGAAGTTTGGTGCATTAAAAGGAAGACCCTTAATTAAAGGGAGTTCACAATTATATATAGCCAAGAGAGCCGATAGCATGAAGTGCAACCAAAAGAATTTACTAGAAAACACAATTAGACAGATCAAAGAGACATTACACTGCAAATCTAGTACGTTTTCCTGCACAGACAAGATATCCAAGTGGTGCCAAACAATTGGTCATGGAAGCACTATGTCCTATAATTTTAACATTTTATTTGCTTATATACATCAAAACACAATTTCGTATTCACATGATTTATTACCACATGATAATATTATGAAAGAGAGATTGGTACACCACTTTAAAGGAAAAGACCTACAGCCCCAATAGTTCTCTTTTGCATTTTATTACAGAAGACGCAGACTGGGAGATTGACACACAACTTCAAAGGAAAAAGTCTCAGGCCCCAATAGTTCACTTTTTCATTTTATTAGAGATGATAAAGAGTAGTCATAATAAAATGTCTTTTTCTTTTTCTTTTAAAAAAAAAAAAATGAAAAAACGATGTGGGGGAGATGATTGTTGATAAAATCAATGGTTAAGATGAAATTCAACTGCCCACCTCCCCCAGATCAATCTTGCAGGGAACTCTTTCGGAAACAGAGTGCACTGATCGTAGCACAATGCCGATACACACAATCCCTGCTCTACTAACAAAATCCAGGGGCTAATTACTTAATTTTTTTTTGTAAGTAAAAATCAATCTAGGGTCTAATTACTTATATAATTTATATTAGAAGAATATTAAAAAAAATTAATAAATAAAATAAAAGAAGAAGATGAAGAAATACAAAATAAACTTTTAGAAAGCATTAGAAATATAAAGGATTTTTAAGTAGAGTCCTAGTTCGAAAGAAAAAATCCCTTAAACTAGAAAGAAGCAATGGATTATAATGATATCCCCATTAATATATGACCACTTCTGAGAACTTGACCAGAATATCAAACAAGTTGTTCTACACACCTTACATCTATCCCCTGTGCCTTTTAGCATGTTTTAGCATGATAAAGAGATCTAAGACAGTGCTCAATGCTGATGACCTTAATGATTTAGTTTAAGGAGCCAAATCTTATAATTGACTGCAAATTACACTTGGAGAATGCATATGACAAGGTTAATATTTTCATCAACAACTTCTCAGAGAAGGGGGGGGAGAGGGTTGCTCCTAATTAGATCCTTAATGAACATATAAAAAACGAAAGGTCCATATATGTAGCATCACAATCAACACATTGGCGTGTGTTTTCATCTGTATTCTAGCACCTTGAACACAGCAATCACATCTTCCTTCTTTATAGCCATTGAAGCACTTACAAGACAAAGTGGATGAACAAATTTTCCAGTGTTATTAATGAATGTCGTAAATTCTACTTATACATATTACTACCTCACATGATTGTAATTGGGATGGGAGTTCTATTGGCAAACTGATTTGCACCATAACAGGATTACAGTTACACTATAGAAGCTTTGTAACAACCGCCAGTTCAATGGTCACCTATTTGGTAATCTAACTGTGTATTATCACTTTAAAGTCTCTGTCTTGTTACAAACTTACAATTCAAATTCACATGGTACTCCGACAAAAAAAATGAAAGTAAATAAATAAAAAAATTGCTATCTTTTAGGAGGATGCTACCATTTCTAGCCAAATTCATCAAAACCACTAAAACCCACAAAAATTCCTAGCAAATCTAAGCACTAAAACAAAAAACACAAACTTTTTAAAATAAAAATAAACAGAACCAAATTGAATAAACACAAAACTAAACAGACCCAAATTCAGAAATCAATTTCACCATCCAACCCGAAATCCAATCCACACCCAATTCAAATCAGTCTTATAACCACCAAAACCACACAAATCCCATTTGAAAGGAGCAACAAATCAAGGTCGAGACAAACTCACCTTCTGAGCCAAGATTGGATCGCTTTTTGGGGTCATTGAGGATCGATAAGCCGTGCTTCAAAACCTTATCAGAGCGGCGGAGCTTGAGCTTCCTGACCAAGCAGAGATACTCCCAAGCCCCTCCTCCACCATTGTCCACTTGGGTCTCAAGATTGCTCAACTGGGTTTCCTCTGTTTTGGTCACCATCTTCACCAATCAACCAAAGCTCTAATCTTTGAGTTTCAGTTTGTTTAGGAAATTTCTGCTGTGCTTGTTTTGTTTTTCTGATCTGTTGGACTTGACTTTGGTTTTTGCTACCAAAAAAAAAAAAGTGTATTGGTGTTTGGGTTGGAGGCTCTCACTCACACACTCACAAGTACATTGCAGCCTTTTTCGTTATTGGCTGTGTTTTGGTGGTGGGGTCCAATTTGGGCCAATTTAGTTGATGGGATGATTCTGGCCGTGGATTCATGTTATATTTTTGGGCTTTTGTGAAGGAAAAATAAAAATAGAAAATACCATGTTTTAGGATTTTTTTTCGATAAAGAGGATGGAAAAGTTTAAAATTAAAAATATGTATACAAAGAGGAAAGAAAAGTACAAATTATTTTGTATTAAATTATTATTATGTCATTTATATTGGATAGTTATATATATAATTTAAAAGATTAAGATTGTCAAATCACTTAATTAAAACGTTTTTTTTTTTTTTTTATATTTGTTTTTCTCTCATTTTGGAAAAGATTAAAAATAATGGGTTCGAATATAAAAGAAGGGTCATCCTATAATATCCATACTTTTTTGTATGGTATGGTACTCACTTAATTGGTACCATCAAATGTAATAAAAGTATCATCATATGTGATGTTGATACTATCCAATGTGATGCTGGTATTATATATTTTGTTATATATATTAAATTTAAATAATAAATAAAAATTTAGGATATTAAGGAATATGATAGTAGGTACTACCATATGGTGTGATATTGGTACCATCAATGTGAGATTTCATCTATCAGAGATACCGTAGCCACATGAATTTGTAGAATTACCTGTAAAAGAAAGCATAAACACTATTTTGATCCTTGTATTTTGAAAAGTTTCATTTTGGTTATTCTTCTTTCTTATCTTTTTTATTTTTTTCCTTATCTCCTTTTTTTTTTTTTTTTTTTCACTCTGATCCCTGTCTCAAAATATGGAGTGGGGCATTGTTTAGTTCAATAGATAAATGGGAGGATTGAAAATAACTCATACATAAGGAGGGAAAGTGCAATTTTCCCTTAAATTAATTTTAAAATTTACATTTTCGAATGAATGTAAACTAAGAGTAATGCTAGGGATACAACTAATTTTACAACAAAATGCTTACAAATTGACATGACATCCTATATAGAAGTAACACATCAACAATTAATGATTTATTAATATTAAATATTAATATTGAATTGGTAATTTGGTGTTTCAATTGCTTATGTGTTATGTCCACATAGGATGCCATATCAGTTTGTAAGTATTTGGTTGTAAAATTAGTTATATCTCTAGCATTACTCGTAGACTAATATGTGTAAATTTAAACAATAAAGGTTGGAAGTCACACTTAATTATTTATTAGCTCTCAACATAATCATCTAATTAAACATAATCATATGTTATTATTATATGAGTAATGAAAGATTCTTATGTTCAATATATTTAAACACATGTTATTTTTTTATTGTAATATGCATATAATAGAGACAATACTATAAACTTTTATGCAGGAATGAACAACAAAATTTCAGTTATTTTAAATGGAAAATATTCATGTAAATCAACAAGTTCAAAGAAAATGTGAAAAAAAAAAAGAAAAAAAAAAAAGCAAATAAGTGTATATTCATATTACTATTTTCATAAATGAAAGTTGTGTGCTATGTCCTTTCATTTTGTCAAAAATCTCTTGAGAAACCGTTGAAAAAAAAAAAAAACATAATTTAATAAAAATTAAATTTGTATATTTAAAAAATACTATATAATAAAATGTAATAAAAATTCATATAAAAATTTAATGGTTCTGCATTACATCATTGGATGTTTATATTTGGCATTGGTATCGATATTGTATCGATGACAATGCCATTATATGATTCAAACTTTCTCTCCCCATTATTTGCGGGAGCTGTTTGCGAAATGTCTGGTTTATTTATCAATATGTATGTGCCTGAAATTGAGGTTGTGTCGCTTGAAGATTGGGTTTTTGCATAGAGTTTGTTATGCTTTTGCTTATATGGCTTTATTTGGTTTTATGTTGATTGTTTTTTGTTAAAATTATAGTACAAGAAAACTAATTAGGAATTAAGATAAATTTGTTATCTTTTTGTTGAAGGTATAGCAGCAAAAAGTTTAGTGTAATTTTTAATTTTTAGTTAGTCACAATAATTAAATATTTGTAAATTCAAAAAGAATATATTTATATTTTAAATAAATTAATTTTATCAATTACATTTTCGAATGAGTGTAAATTAATATGCATAAATTTGAACAATAAAGGAAGCAAGTCACACTTCATTATTTATTAGCTCTATTAAATTTAAGACCAACTTTTCAACATAATCATATATTTAACCATAACCATATGTTATTAATCTATATCTCTATATATATATATATTAAAGCATAAGACGTTGTCATCTTTCTACCAAATATTGTCATCTTTCTGCCACATGGTATCTAAGGTAACGTCTTCTGCTTAACACTTAGCATCTTAGGTTGCGTCTTATTTATTACTACATCATTAATAAATTAAATACTCACTATCCCATAATAAAAACTATTCATTAATAAATTAAATACCCACTACCCAATAATATGCTCCAATTAAATGCTCATATTTAATATTTTTCATATATACATATATATATGGTCTTATTAATTAATTTTGATATAAATAGATATATTCCAGCCAAATATGTTAAACACAACATATGTTATTTCAAATATGCATTTAAATTATCACTTGGACATTCGCCCTAGTGGTCATTCTCCTCTCCCAAAAAGTCCCACTCCTCTGTGAGGGCGTGGGTTTATCAGGAATCTTGTCAATAATTTTCTTTAAAACTTGTCAGGAATCTAGTAATGAAATCTTGTCAATAATTTGAAGCTTGCCGAAAGTAATTTGCTTTTCATCTTATTAGGAATCTAACAATGAAATCTTGTCAATAATTTAAAACTTGTCTGGAGCTTGCCGAAAGTAATTTGCTTTGCATCTTGTCAGAAATCTAACAGTGAAATCTTGTCAATAATTTGAAACTTGCCGAATCTAATCGTGAAATCTTGTCAATAATTTGAAGCTTACCGAAAGTAATTTTCTTTATATCTTATCTTGTCATTCAAACTTGCATCATTCAAATTTGACAAAAGTAGTTTGCTTTATATCTTATCTTGTCATTCTGAAAATTATTTGAAATGTGTGGAGTTTATCTTGAAACTTATCTGAAACTTGCCAAGAGTAATTTTGCTTTGATAAAATCTTGTCAATAATTTGAAGCTTGAAGTCTTGCTTATCTAGCTGAATTAGTAATCATATGGGTCTTGGGAATCTTGAAAATAATTTGAATTCTGTGAGATTTCTACTTCTTGGTCATTATCGGAATCATCAGAAATTTGAGAAAGGGCGTCTTAGAGTTGCTTTTTTAGCTATTTTTTGGATTTTTCTTGTTTATATTTGTGTGGGCTGTGGGTGTTTTGAAGTACAAACGGGGATCTAGTTCGTGAGTCTATCAAATTACAATCTATGATCATTTTTGGGTAATCACTAGAATCAACAATATATTTTTCCCACCAACAGGCATAAATTTGTCTGACAATGAACCTATGTCAAGGGGTAGAGAAAGCAAAATCCCATCCCATAATCCACGGAAGACTGTATCTTGTAAAAAATGCTAATAACTTGGGGAATTTGCAGAGTGCTGGGGGTGTTTGGAAATTTGCCAAAAAAATTTCATAAATCTGGGTTAGAGAAAAAGGAAAATGGACTCTTTCTTCTGTTCCTTTGGTTTCTTCATCTAACAATTTGGATGGTAATATGGATGGTTCTGGACCAAATTGGAACCACCAATGTTGGAACCAGGCAGGAAGAGATTGAATTTCTAAATATTTGTCAAAAAAGAAAAACCATGAATGTTGAAATCTATCATTTTAAAAATAAAAGGCATTGTACCAAGCAGCTTGATAATCATAATAATTATAAAATTGATGTTGAAAAGTTTGACTAAATTTTCTGGGAGCTCATGGTGGCCCTACTTCCCATTGAAGAGGGTTGATAACATTTTTAATAACACATTTTGAAAATGCAGTTCGGGAAGGATCCCATCTACATTTATTATGGGTTAGCAGGACAGAACTTGTGTCAACTAAAATGAATTCATAAAAAGTTTTTGTTTTGTGGGGATGTTCTGGTTGGAAGCAACACCCTGGGGGAAACATATGGGATACAACTTGTCTAGGGTTGTCGATATTGGTAATTTGTTGTTCTATTGGAAAAATATTAACTTCTGGGGTTTTAAAAACCTGAAGAGATTTTACTGATTGTGGGGATGGAAAAGGTTTGTTTGGATTAGTTTGTGATGGAGAGTTTGATGGAGAGTCATTTGAACTTGCTGGTGACTTCAACGTAGATGCAGTAATAGTTTGTGCATAAGTTGGTAATTTAGTGGGGAGTGGAGGGAAATTTGCTAAATTGGTAAATTTATTCGAAAGTGGAAGATTTGTGGAGGAAGTTTGGGAAGTTTGTGGTTTTGGACTAGGAGATCTTGGGGTTGTGGTAGTTTGTGATTTTGAAGATGATGGGGTTTTGACTGCATAATCTACGGCATTTTGGATTTTAGACCTATCAGGATGAGTTGTCAATTTGTATTTTTTGTATGGTGATGTCATTTTCCCTGTAAAAATTCACAAGTTAAGAAATCAGGAATACAATTTAATTCTCCTTTAATGTAATCAATGTTAAAGTCAAAAGCACTTAAAATAGCTTGCCATCTTGCAAAAATTTGTTTGGAAGCAAGATTTTCAACGTCTTTAAACAAAACATCTTTTGCACTTTTACAATCAACTCTAACTAAAATTTTTTTTTATTTAAAAGATCATCTTGGAATTTTGAAATGCATAAAACTATTAATAAAATCTTTTTTTTTAATAGTACTATAATTTTGTTGTGCATCATTCCATATACATGAGTGGAAACAGACAATTTGCTCTTGGTTTGACTCTGAAACCTTTTGCTTAAGAATACATCCATAACCAAGTTCAGATGCATCAATTTCTACTGTCTTGAAAGAATCAGGAAAAGGAAGTCCTAAATATGGAAGAGTCTTAACATGTTTCTTAATTTGCCTAACAATTTGGGTATAAATGTCAGTCCAATGTGGTGGTTTATTTTGTAATCGTTCAGAAAGAGGACGACAGATTTTTCTGAGACATAATTTAGACTTCCTAAAAATCTCTTAAGCTGATTTTTATCTTTTATTTCATCAGGAAATTTATTAGCAAATTGAATAGCTCTATTTATAGGTGTTATTTTGCCTTGGTAAATATTATATCCTAAAAATCTGATTTTGTCTTGAAATTTATTTTTGTGGGAGAAACTACCAATCCGTTAATTTGTATAATTTTAATAAATATTTCTAAATGTTTCCAATGCTAATCTATTAATTTTGAAAATATTAAAACATCATCAATATAAACAATTGAGAAATTTGTATAGGGAGTAAAAATATCATTCATAATATTTTGGAATTCACTAGGTGCATTTTTCAGGCCAAATGGCATTACATTCCATTCTTAATGTCCAAAAGGCATTATGAATAAAAGTCTTAAATAAATCTCCTACCATTAAAAGACATCTGAACAAAATATACTTCTCTATGAGAATTTAAAACAATTAGTTCAATTTAATGATATACACCAATTTTTTATTTATAAACTTTATCCGTTTAAAATAGACTTCCATAATTAAAAAAAAGAAAAAGAAAAAGAAAGAAAGATCGTTAAAAGAAGTCCAACACTTCTTATACTTCTAAGAGAAAAAAGAAAAACAATTGCGGTGAGATTCTTTAAAACTAACGACCAAATAAAATAAAAAAATCCCAAATTCTATAAATACAAATGATAGTTCTCTTTGGATGGTTTTATGAATTTTTTTTTTTTTTTAAATAAGAGTAATAAATAAAGAATATTGTATTGTTATTGTGTTAAAAGTACTCTTTTAATGGAAAGACATTGATTGGTGAATTAGCACTTAAGATATCATTTGGTGAAAAAACATACTTCTTAATGGAAAGAGTATAAATAGAACATGTTAAATTGAAGGGTCCGCTATCTTGCATAATTTGCGCAACATCTAAATAATGATAATCTGGCACAAGTGTTGTTCTTCTACTTCTTTCTCTTATTTATTTATTTTCTGTCATGATCTATTTTTATTTTGTGTTTTTGTACGTTTTATATGACTACAATGGGCTTTTTTTTTTTAATAAACGCCTTTTCCTCTATAGTTCTACTTCCACAGCCTCTTTCATAATTTGTTTACGTAAGTAGCTATAACATTTTTCATGAGATCCGCTCCAAGAATGTTAGATTCGTCATCCTACCAATTGAAATTAGATCAGATACATAAATTATGTTGTAGTAACTAATGCTACTTCTCCTTTTCATTTTTTTAATTTTTATTTATATATATATATATATATTTTTGCCCCTGAATCCATATGGTTTAGCTATTGTCGTGTTTTTCAAATAAGTTATATGTGATATCATGAAAACAATGTGGCGCATTTCTTCAAGGATTCAAAGGCAACTGGACTAAGGTAATATTTTATTTCTTGCTTAACTCTAACTTATTTTTTGTTTTATCAATTAAAGAGGAACATTTTTCTCAATTATTATACAATATTTAATTCCTTTTATTTTTCTGTTGTTGGTGCAATTCCATATATTTGTTATTATTAGTGTTGGTGACTAATGTTCCAACAATTAGTTTTATTTTTTTTATTGAACATAATTTTCATAAAATAATTCTGAATATATATTTTAATCATATACACATTATGTGTTTATACAGAGTTTTTTTCATGCATTGCACGGGTTATACGCTAGTATATATTAAAGCAGAAGACATTGTTATATTTCTGCCATATGGCATATATGATAATGTTTTTTGCATGACACATAGATATAAGCACATGTGGATATATTAAGCCACGTGTCAACAATTTATTTGCACATACCAAACTCTTTGCCACGTATCAATATTAAAATAAAGAAATAAAGTTATGCCCTTAGATACAACTTAAATGTACAAATAAAGTTTTGCCCTTATTAAATATAAATAAATAAAGTTATGCCCTTAAATACACCTTAAATGTACAAATAAATGCTACTTTTTAATATGTACAAACTTTAGCAAGAAATATATATAATATGTTATTTCAAATATGCATTTAAATTACAACTTGGGCATTTGCCTCCGTGGTCATTCCCCTCCCCAACAAGTCTCCCTCCTCCCTAAGGCCATTGGTTCGATCCTTAGGATTCTTAAATTTATACTAATATGTGCATTTTTGTTATGTTCAGAACGACATCGTTTAGAATAGAATTTTTCCATCTTCTTCAGGTCTATATCAATTTATATTATATTTTCCTTTTGTTTGCATCTAATTTACTTATTATTGTACAATTATTTTCTTATATTTAATATTTACATGGAAATAAGAGCTTAAGCAGGATAAATTTTACATCAGTATTACCTTCATTTTCATTTTTTTCTCATGTTAAGTTTCTTCCTATTCTGATATGTTTACTATGTTGATAATTGCATATTTAAAAATTATATTTTCTTTGTTTAAAGAACAAAGATTTGTTCAGATTATAAACTACTACAATTAGGTTAGGTTTTTTTTTTTTTTCCAAGTTGAATGCTAAATAGCTATTAATACTTGCAGATATGTCAAAAAAAGATACTTTTACTATATATGTGGTTTGGCCATAAGAGTTTCTTTTCCTTTTTGTTTTAAAAGTTAAATCAATGATGATAGTCATTATATAACAATATACCTTCGTGAAAATTGAAAAGGAACATGAGGTAGAGTCTCATGTTTTAAAAAAAATAATTTGAATTATTATATGAAATCATTTCGTGAGTTATATAACTCTAACTTTAATTATGTAAAAAGATATTCTTCTGCCATGAGATACCTGAATGAATTGATCTTAAATGGTGCAATAAAAAGTGTCTCATGTTATTTACAATCTCAATTGATTTTGATCATTAGTATTTTTTTTTTTCATGCATTCAGATGCATTAGTTGAGTTGGTCTTGAAGAGAGTGAATGATATAGTTAGGATGAGTTTTTCTACGCAATATGCAATATGTATATTTTACATTTGAAGTATTTTTGCTTGGTTAAGTTATAGTCCTTTATTTTCTGCAACCAAAAATGCCTTTTTTTTTTCTTTTTTTTTTAACAATTTCAAAAACTATCTAACTACATATAAAATTTAGTTTGACTTGATTTTATTTTTATTTTTATACAATTAAATATGCTAAATAGCTTGACAACTATATGTTTAATATATTTTTGGGGGTAAGTGTTAAACATAAATTATATTCCATTACTCATATTAGAATTGATGAGGCAACATTAATTCAAATTATCTAAGATTTAAGACATCAATGGATTATCATCTAGAGATAAATAAAAAAGGCCATTGTAGATTTTTTTTTTAGGGGTAGAGGGAATAACATCTTAACATTTTTGATCTGTGTTAAATTTTCCTAAGATACATATTAGACTTAAGATGACATTACCATTTTTATCTTCGTGGACCAATTTGTTATATAATGGACTTCTAAGGTCACAAATATTTGTGATTATTAATAAGTGAGAAATTGTCCAAAAATAAAAAAGATGAAAAGAGAAACAAAAGAAAGTCAAAAAATGTAAAAATGGGATAAATATGTGACAAATTGTATTATTTATTTGTATTATCAAAGTGTTGTAAATTAAACAAAAATGGGAAACCTCTAACACATTTGGAATCCCTATATGGAACAATTGAGGTTCACCAAAGTGATTGAAATTCATAAAAGATGTGAAGTGAGTATTTTTTTTGCTAAGTAAATTAATACAACCCTGGGATATAAACCTCCATTGAAAGGAATCGATGCAATTAGACTAGAAAGTTATTGATAATTATCTTTATAAATTTAGAATAATACATTTGATGAAATATAATAAAAATCAGTATGATACATTTAATGAAATATAATAATAATCATTTCTATTTTTAAGCGTAAAGTAAAATTATTTATATTTTTTATTTTATACTTTTATTTTCTTTTCTTTCTTATTTTTTTTTCTTTCTCATTATTATTATTATTTTTTCCTTCTTCTTGGTTAAGTTACTTTGTTATGAACATATTTATAGAAAAACAATAAAAAAGAGTTATGCATTGTGGGAGTTATAAGGTAGTGAAGTTTATTTTATTGGATGTTTAGCTTGCCACCAAAATATGAACTGGAATTTGCTACAGATTTCTTTATTTGACTCGTCAAACTTAAAACTTTCGTAATTGATCATTATCATCGATACATAAAAACTCGCGAGTGATAGCAACCGCACTGTCTCAAGGCTCTATTAAATAAGCAAGTTGTTCGGAGCATAAAAAAAAAAAATAATAAAAAAAGAAAAAGAAAAAAGGCAAGTTGCTGTAAATAATTTCGAGAGTAGTTCTTATACATATAATCATATGCAGTACGCATCAGTGCATGGTATACTACAGGAGCAGATTCAAGAATTTAATTAGAGTGGATACTTTTGATCTCAAACTTTAATGGATATAATACAAAATAAAACCAAAATCCGATAAACATTGTTTATATCAACAAAAAGTGACAAACACAAAACTCATTATAACTTTTTATAATTGATTTTGACGTATTTTTATATTTTGAAATATTTCTTTATTATTGTTTTAAAAATATTAAAAGAAAAACAATGTTAAAAAAATAAACTAATATATCATAAAATATAAATTCAACATTTTAAAAAATTTTCCTTTTGTTTTTCTACGTTTATACTAATTTACCTAATAAAAAAAATAGTCATATTAAAAACAAAAATATATATATATATATATATGCACTAACCACTAAACTAACTATCATATTATCTCTTTTAAAAAAAATCATGCAAAAAAAAAAAAAGGTTCAACTAAGACCACACACAAATGTCACAAATGCCAAAACCCACACAGTGAAAATACAATTGTGAGGGGTGGATCCAACGTGTGACTAGGGTAGGCATGTGCCCACCCTCAAATGAAATAATAATAATAATAAAATAATATATATATATATATATAATATGGATTTTATTAAGTATACCCACCCCAAAAAAAACTCAAATAATAGAAAGAAAAAACCCAAAAAAATATACACAATTGCCCAATAAAATCACAACAATAGTATCATTAGCCCAAATAAAAATAATCAGAAATTCAGAATTAGTTCTATTAATGTTTATTTTTAAGATAAATTATACTGAAACTTCCATTGTTTTAGCGAAACTAGACTCGACATATCTTAGTTTCAAAAATTAATACCATACTTCACTTTTTTTAAAATAATAGACACTACGCTTGCTTTTGACCAAATTTGATTAACGGTATTAATCTATTAATTGAGTAGTTCATTTTTAAGTTGGAATAGTGACTTGATGAACAGTAATTTTTAAACATTAGTTACAAAAACCGATACTGTACAATAGGAAATCGGTACTGTTTCAACTCTCAATCACATCCACATATTTTTCTACTTTTTCATTTTACTCTTTTTTCTTCTTCAAACCACTTTTCACGTTACTATTTCTCTTTTTCTTCTGCAATCCGTGAAGACGACTCTAGATCAACTTTCTTGACTTTTCTTTTTTCTTCTTTTTACGCGTGAGTGACTCTTCTCAACAAGTTTCAACTCTTATCTGTTCTCTCTTTTTTCTTCTCTTTTTACAAATGGAATGAGTTGCAACCCATGATTTAATGAACAGTGACCGAAAATCTCTCAACTATATTTTACTCTTCTCCTCTCTTTTTCTTTGTACGATTTTTTTAACAAACCAGTTGCAACTCGTGACCTTTTGCTTGGGAATAATTTTGGGAAATTTTTTTGGGTGAAGTGTGCTTTGGGTCCCAAGTGGGGACGGCTTCAATTCTAGGTTTATTATTTACTTATTTGGATGCTTCAGTTACATACTTACATGCATAAACAAATAATTAAATCATAAATCTAGATCGCACGAGGCTGAATGGGAAATGAAGAAATATTATTGGATGTCAGCTCAGCGACAAAATATGAACTGGCGTATGATTCTTAATTTGCTACAGTATCCCCTAATTTCGCTAAAGTCTTCTTCAACTCAAATTTTGTAATTGGTTATTATCATCAATACATAAAATCTCTCAACGATCAACTATTTTTTGAATAAGCAAGTTGGTGTAATTTTTGTTTCACCTTCTTTGGTTCAATAAATGTCTTTTTTTAGAAAAAGGAAAAAAGAAAAAGCAAGTTAGTGTAATTTCGAGAGTGATTGGTTTTATACATAAGCACTTAACCAGTGTGGGTATCTAATCATTTCTTAAAGTGACAACAACCTCACATTGAGACTTACACTCAGCAGTTTTGGAAGACATAATTGTCAAGTCCTGTAAATAATTACTTTATTTTTTTGGATCAAATTCTTCGTTTGAAGGCATGGTAGTGTGGTGAAATTTAATTTTTAATTTGATAATTTGTTTTAACTTTTAAGTAAAATGCTATTTTCACTACTGTTTTTGTACACCCGGGATCAAACGATAGTTGTGGTGAGGTTTGCTGAAGATAAAGTTTGTAAATTCATATAATATCTCATTGTCAAGATAAAGTTTGTAAATTTATTAGGAGAGAATGAAGAAAAGAATTAAAATCCACTATTTTTATGGTTCCTATAAAAATTTGAATCTCATTTTTCATCAATATTTTTGAAAGACCAAAATCAAACTACTACTGGAGTGGTGTCCATCTGTTCTAGGAGATTATACTCATTACTCAAGGAAATATGAATTTTCAGAATTTTTAATGAATTTTTTTATTTTATTTTTTATTATAGAATTCCGTTTTTGTTTAAGTTGTTAAAGGTAATAGTTGGACTACTCCAACAATACAAAAAAAAAAAAAAAAAAAAATTCAAAATGACCTATATAGACTAGTGTTGTACAACTTTTGCTTCATAATTGAGGATGGAGACCTGATGTGGATACAGGACCGGCTTAATGAATTTTGGGGTTGATCTAAGGCGAAAACTTTAAGCTAGGCTTTTCTATTTATTTAAATTTTTATATATATTTGTATTTAAAATATTTATTTGTTTAGATGTAAAATTACTAATTAAATTGATAAGTTTTGTTCAAAATGATGTGATGTAATAATAGATACACAGAATATGTAAATGTGTGTAGAGAATAAAAAGATAAAAAGATAAAAAGTGTGTAGAGAATAAAGAGATAAAAAGTGGAAATAAAGAGATAAGGCGTGAGCAAGAAAAAAAATTAAGATAGAGAATAGTAAGGTGAGCATTGAGCAAAAAAAATAAAAAAAGATTTAGATGGTGTTTGGATCCTCTACTGAAAACAGTTATCTCGAATTTCAATGCATAAAATACATTGTAAAAAAAATACTGTATATTTGGTTGGGATTTTGACAAAGACAAAATGCATTCTAGGCAGAATGCATTTTGAAAATTCTCATTTCTAAAAGCAGAAGTCAAAATCTATAATTTTTTGAATTCTAATTTTAGCTTATGATTCTTATTTTTGCTAAAGTAAGTGGGATCCACAAACAAAAGCATTCGGCTGCGTTTGGATCCTCTACTTTGAGAATGCATTCCCACCAGAATGCATTTTACTGAAAATAGTGCGTTTGGTAAAATACTAAAACTTTTGCTAAAATGTGATTATGCTAAATACAATTATGTTTAGTTGATATTTTAGAGAATACATTATTTCTGTTAAACAATATATTATTATGATATATTATGTAATCAACAATTTGTTTTACAAGGATAAAAATATATTTACTATTAATACAAAATTGACAACAAAAAAAATCTCATTATCAACAAAAATAATCCAAAAAATAGAGTATTACGTTGTGATTTAAATTAATATATATTATAAAAAATGGGTTTGCATACTTTTACAAAATTTGAACAATGTGAAAAAAAAATTTAGATTAGTTTGTATTGTATTTGTGTGTGAAATAGAGATGTACACAAATCATTTCTAAATAAAAAAATATTATACATTTCCTCTAACAAATTTTCACAATCTACATTTTACACCCAACAAACAAATAAAACTAATTTATATTTTTTTATTACCCCCCCTTTTTTTTTTTCTTTTCCCCTCACCACCATACACGTAACCCCCCTCCCCATTTCTTTTTTTTTCTCTTATTTTCCTTCTTTTTCCTCACCACACGTCCACACCTACCCCACCCCTCCTTAATTTTTCACTCCATTTCCCAACTCCTTCAGTCTCTCTTTCCCCTCACTGCCTCACCTATTCTTTCTTTTTTTTCTCTTCAGTACTCATGACTGCCTCACGTATGCATTTTGTATTTCCCAAAATTCAAACCAAACATTACAGATTTTTTGCAGAATATATTTTATATATTGAAATCCCAGAATTTATAAAATGTATTCTAGACAAAATACATTTTCTAAAATGTATTTTGCCGAAAATAGTGCGTTTGGTAAAATACTGAAACTTTTGCTAAGAAGTGATTATGCTGAATGAAATTGTGTTTGGTTAGTATTTTAGAAAATACATTTTTCCGTTAAATAATATATATAATATATATCAATACAATGCTAAAAATATAGTTTCTACCAATACAAAATTAACAAAAAACAAATCTCATTTTCAACATTAATAAAAAAAAATCCAAAAAATAAAGTATTATATTGTATTTTAAATAATTAATGTCTACTAAAAAAAAAAAGGCGGGGGTTTGCACACTTTTACGAAATTTGAACAATGTGATAAATTTTTTTGGACAAGGGTGTATTATATATGCAATAAAATTGTACACAAATAATTTCTAAATAAAAAATATCATACTCTTCCTCTAATAAATTTTTACAATTCTATACTTTACACCCACCAAACAAATAAAACTTTTTTTTTCTTACCCCATTTTTTCTTCTTCTTTTCCCCTCACCACCGTACATGTAACCCCCCTCCCCCTCCATTTGTTTTTTTTTGTTTTTTCTCTTTTTTTTCTTTCCTACTTTTTCCCCACCACACGTTGACACCTACCCCCACCCCCTCCTTAATTTTTTTTTTTTTTTTTTTTTCCCATTTTCCCTTTCCAGTTCCCAGCAACTTCAGTCTCTCTTTCCCCTCACTGCCTCAAATTTTCTTTCTTGCTTTCTTTTTTTCTCCTCAGTCCTCACCACATGCCCCTTTATTTTTTTCTTCTTCTTATTTTCTTCCTCTCCACTGAGCCGTGCTGCGGGGAGCTTGGGCTTTTTGCTGGGTTTTAGTTGCTCATTTTTTGGTAATTTTGTACATTTACAGTGAGTGTTTTGTTTTCCTTTGGTAATTTTGTACATTCACAATGTGTGTTTTGTTTTCCTTCTTTCTTTCTTTCTTTTGGTGTGTGTGAGATTTTGGGTATGTTTCTTGCCTACTCTCTCTTCTTTGCCTTTAAAAGTCTAACTAGTCGTTTTTTTTTTGTTAAACTATTATTTTCCTCACTTTTTTATTCCTAAATTTTGAAAAAATTTATTTTTATACATGAATTTTGTATTTTTATAAAAAAGTCTAAGGACGAAATTATGTATAAAAATGAATTTTTTCAAAGTTCAGAGATGAAAATTTTTTTTTTTTTAAATTTTAAGAAAAAAAAAAAAAAAAAACTCATAAATAGTTTAGGTAAAAAAAAACAATATTTTGACTTTTCTTTTTTAAAGAAAAATAGACCACCCATTGAAGATAAAAAGATGCGTGTGATCCTCACAATTCACAAACAAAAGCAATCCGCTGAAACCTTGGGGGATGACCTTTAAAGAAAAATAGACCACCCATTGAAGATAAAAAGATGCGTGTGATCCTCACAATTCACAAACAAAAGCAGTCCGCTGAAACCTCAGTGGTCTATTTTTTAAAGAAAAATAGACCACCCATTGAAGATAAAAAGATGCGTGTGATCCTCACAATTCACAAACAAAAGCAGTCCGCTGAAACCTCGGGGGATGACCTTTAAAAATCTTGCCTCTGATTTGATTTTACATCTAGAAAGAAAGCTCTTAGAAAGTCTAGACTCTAGAGAGGAAGCATAAATAAGCAAGTTGCTACAATTTTTTGTTTCTCCTGCTTTGGTTCAACAAAAGTTTTTATTCAGAGAAAGGAAAAACTAAAAAGCAAGTTGCTGTAATTTCAAGAACGATTAGTCTTATACATAGGCAGTGTGGGTATCTAATCATTTCTTAAGGTGACAACAATCTCACAGTGAGACTTAACACTCAGCAGTTTTGGAAGACAGAACTATCAAGTCCTGTAAGTAATTACTTTATTTTTTGGGTCAAATTCTTCGTTTGAATGCATGGAAGTGTGGTGAAATTTAATTTTTAATTTGATCATTTGTTTTAAGTAAAATGCTATCTTTCACTACTGTTTTGTACACTCAGGATCAAACGATAGTTGTGGTGAGGTTTGCTGAAGATAAAGATTGTAAATTCATATAATATTTCATTATCAAGAAACAGTTTTTAAATTCATTAGGAGAGAATGAAGAAAAGAATTAAAATCCACTATTTTTATGGTTCCTATTAAAGGAGT